>CALYKY020000196.1:0-113384 GCA_944739405.2 Euclidia mi
TGTCAATTATTATATGTTTATCTTTATTTATATTGCTTATATTAATGTAATTTGTCAGTTATGTCAGTGATTTTATTATTATTTTTGCAGGTATTTTTATTATTTATATTATTGTAATTTATATTATTGTATTTTGTCAGTCAAGTATTCATTTAAATTGTAATAACATTTGTTTAATAGTAGTGTTTTTAATTTATTTATAAATAGGTTAAATTTAGGTTGGTTTTTAATTTCTTCAGACAATTTATTATAAATTTTTATAGACATCACATATGTGCTGTCTGTGTGTTGTTTTAAACGTGAGGTGGGCAGTTTAAGTCTATCCCTATGGCGTAGTGCGTACCTACATTGGGTGTCTTCTCTCTTGGTAAACATGTTTAGATTTTTTTTTACGAATTTGCACATTTCCAAGATATATATGGAGGGTAAAGTTAAGATATTGAGTTCTTTAAAATGGGGTTTGCAACTATCTGTTTCGTCGATGTTCACTAAAATTCTAACCAACTTTTTTTGAAGTGTAAAGAGAGTTGGTGCATCAGTGCTATTGCCCCACAGTATTATGCCGTAGCTAAACCATGCATAAGCATATGCATAGTATGTAGCAAGGGCAGTTTGCAGGTCTGTTGTCTTTTTAACTTCACCAAGGGCATATGTAAATTTTGAAATCTTTGCTCTCATTTTCTTAATGTGTGATTTCCAGTTTATGTTAGTGTCTATGGATAATCCTAGTAATGTAAATTCTGGTACGGTTTCTATTTTTATATTATTGTAAATAAAATTTATTTCTAGTGGAGGTTTTTGGTAGGGATGGAAGGACATTATTTTGGTTTTTGAGAAGTTAATTTCCAGATTGTGTTCGTCCATCCAAGTTACTGCTTCGTCAAGCGTTACTGTTAATTTTTCATTTAATTTATTATTATTTTGACAGGTTGTTAGGAGTGAAATGTGGTCTGCAAATAGAACACACGGTCCATCTATTGTTTTGGGCAAATCATTGATATAAATGAGAAACAAAAGACACCCAATTACGCTACCTTGTGGAATCGACGCATTGATTATTTTTTTACTTGATCTGACATGTTGTATTTCATTCGTGGAATGGTTGAAGTATTCTATTTCTACTAGATGTTCTCTATTTCTTAAATAAGACTGAAACCACTCGTGAGCTTTTCCGCGAATTCCTATATCCTGTAATTTTCTAAGGAGTATGCTGTATTAGACTTTATCATAGGCCTTAGTCATGTCTAATAGAATTCCAACCGCGTATTTTTTGTCGTTAATAATGTTTTGGGCTTCTTGTATAAATTTATAAATGGCTAATATTGTTGATTTGTTTTTCCTAAATCCATTTTGACATTCATTGAATATCTCATATTTCTCACAAAAATTGTAAACGCGATTACACATTGCTTTTTCGAATATCTTCGAGGCGGTAGGTAGCAGAGCGATAGGACGATAGTTACTGGGATCGTTGTGTGAATTTTTCTTATAAATTGGTTTAAGTATAGCTTTCTTCAAGTAATCAGGGATATACTACGATCTTAAGTGTTTTCGCATTTAGATTCACTCGGAAATCAAAATCAAAAATCAGTTTCGAGCAGTATCTGCCAGGCAATTAAAAGCCAACCATAAACCACTGCGTTATCTGTTCAAACGAAATTTATTAACTTTGACTTCGCGTTAAAAATCAAATTTAATTAATTTCTGTTTACAATATTGTGTTCAACAAATAACAAACAGACTGCTTAGGTGTAACGTTGCGTGATTGTGGTCTAGACTTTGACACTTTAGGGCTTACATTGTTACCTGTGATCTTAAAGCGTCCGCCCGTTAATTAAATACGGTAGAAATGATTAGTACAATTTCTTTGTACTGCTGACAAAGAAGATAATTAAGGCAATGGGACAGGACGAAGGGGAAGACCTAGGCGGACGTTCTCTGACCAGATTGGAGACATCCTAAAAAAAGGACAGGTCAGAAGCACCCTAAACAGAAGAGCATGCATGAGAACCTTGATGGGAGTGAATGAAGCAAGAGAGGTGTGTCAGGATCGTAGCAAATGGCGTTCCGTAGTCTCTGCCTACCCTTCCGGGAAACAGGCGTGAGTCTATGTATGTGTGTATGCTAGTGTATACTGGGAGATAATTTCGGTATGCTGTCTGTTTAATTGGTTGCGTGCCTTCTCCGTTTTGAAGATACATCTCCCACATCAGAATATAATCGTGATTCGCAAGTATTTTACAAACATTAAGTTAATGTTCCAAGGAACACTCAGACTCGATATAAAAACTGTTTTTTCGAGAAATGAATCATTCGGCACACCAATTTATTTGATGGCACACAAGAACGTATATTATCTTGTATATTGTAGTTTTAATCACTTTTATTAAATACGCTTCGCTACTTGCCTTCGTTTACCGTCACCGTGGAGAGGCTGTCGATAGCCTTGGTCACCATGGTCTGTCATGCAGCAAGAGTGCCAGCCGTATTTCACGACCCGTCAACCTCAATGACATACTGCGCTATGCTCTTGTCACCGCTGGCGTTACAACCCAACTCAAACCTCAGGGCTTGGCACGCGACGATGGCGAAAGACCGGATGGGATGTCTTTACGGCCGTGGAAGCTAGGTAGGTCTTTGGTGACGCGACATGTGTCGATACCCTTGCGCCATCTCATCTTCCCATCGCAGCAGGTTGTGCGGGCGCTACTGCTGCTTCAGCGGAGACCCTCAAACGGCGTAAATACGTAAATCTAGTAGGAGATTATGTATTTCAGCCGTTTGGGCCGTTGGGTCCCTTTTAAGAGATCTCGCAAAGAGACCCGACGCCTTGGGTGACCTTTGGCTGGCACGTTTTTGGTAAAAAAGATAAGCATTGCTATACAACGAGGCAATGCTGCCAGTCTTCGTGGCACGCTTCCAATTGACTGCGATGCGGATGACTTTCTTGACGCCTTCTAAAGTTAATTTTAATTTTCGATTCTTTTATATATCATTAAGCTTATTTCAATTTTAAGACATACTTAAGTTGCTTTTAATATTTATGTAATGGTTGATTTTGTTTGAAATAATATGTCTATCTATAATGTGTATATCACTTTTATGCTATAATATTTTTTCGCTCTGTGGCAAAGCTAATATCTTGTTCGACTAGAAAGCGGACAATGGGATCCAAGGCGTATAAATAAGTCTTGGATGCAATTGAGATAACGCTAGAGATGATGATAATGATAGAGGTTTTTTATCCTTTTAGTTTTAAACGTGTATTAAATATTAAGTCTGCCAATAACATAGTAAAAATAATAAAGGCTCTTAAAATCCTATAACGGCTATGTTGTCGTCGGGGTTTCTGCTGAGGCAACTGCATCGATGCACTGAGTTCAGTAAATGTTTTAAGAGTACGGTATATTTGGCCGTCGGTTTTAGTACATGAATACTTAGCAAAAAAGGAATATATTTTATTTTTTTATATATATTTTCTGGTGTAGTACTAAGCTGTATGTATATTGTATTATAAATCCAAAAAGGGTATTTGTTTGTCCTTATTTTACTTTGCAACGGAGCAATGTTATGGTATGATATTTGTGTAGAGATAGTTAGGAGGCTGGTGTGTTTTCATCGCGATAAATAAACCGTATTTTTCTTAGCTGTCTCGTGAAATGGGGTAGTGACATTTTGTATTTCTTTTGTGATGGAAAGTATTTAGTTATATTTTTAGTTCACTGTCGGTTGCTGTCACTGGAATTTTGTATTGTTCAAAACTCTGTTTATTTCTTAATATATAACAACAGTCGCTTAAAATCATACTATATCATTGATTTATCTATACTAATATAATAAAGCGGAAGAGTTTGTTTGTTTGTTTGTTTGAACGCGCTAATCTCAGGAACTACTGGTTGGATCTGAAAAATTCTTTTTGTATACGATAGCTTAGTTATTTCGGAAGGCTATTTGCTATATAACATAACGCTTCGACCCTTTGGGGACGGGCAAAAGGCTAAAAAGGCTAAAAGATAATGTCGGCTAATCTCAGGAACTAGCAGTTGGATTTTGAAAATTGTTATTGCCTATGATAGCCCAATTATTCCGAAAGGCTATAGGCTATATAAAATTACGCCGCAACTTTTAGGGGCCAGACAAAAATAATAAAATGGTCAAACGAAAAGGGGGAGGGTTGGGTCAAAGGCAAAAAAAGTCTAAACGAATAGGATACAACCTACCTATATGGGTATCGTTTTCGAGATTTCCGGGACGCTGATTAATAATATGAAATTTATTTTGTGATCCAAGATGGCGGACGGGAAATCAAAGATGGTGGATGAGAAAATTTTAAAAATCAATATGGGTATCGCCTTCGATATTTTAAGGGGTGGGGAATCGAATTACACCATCGTGATCAAAGATGGCGGAATGGAAATCAAAGATGGCGAATGGGAAAATTTAACAAATAATCAGTATTGGTATCGTCTGCGATGTTAAAAGGGATGGGGAATCCAAATACAACATCTGTTTCGTGATTCAAGATGGTGGATGGGATATCAAAGATGGCGGATAGGAAAAAATTTAAAATTCAAAATGGGTATCGTCTCTGAGGATTTAAGGGATGGAGAATCTAAATACAACATCTATTTCGTGATCAAAGATGGCGGATAGGAAATCAAAGGTGGCGGACGGGATTTTTTAAAAGTCGATATGGCTATCGTCTCCGATATTTTAAGGAATGGGGAATTCAAAAACACCATCTATTTCGTGATCAAAGATGGCGGATGGGAAATTAAAAAATAATCAATATGGGTATCGTCGCCGATGTTTAAAGGGATGTGGAATCCAAATACAACATCTATTTCGTGATTCATGATGGCGGATGGGAAATCAAAGATGGCGGATGGGAAAAATTAAAAAGATCAATATGGGTATCGTCTCTGATGATTGAAGGGATGGTGAATCCAAATACAACATCTATTTCGTGATCAAAGATGGTGGATAGGAAATCAAAGATGGCGGACGGGTTTTTTTTTTAAAGTCGATATGGGTATCGTCTCCGATATTTTAAGGAATGGGGAATTCAAAAACACCATCTATTTCGTGATCAAAGATGGCGGATGGAAAATTAAAAAAAAAACAATATGGGTATCGTCTCCAATGTTTAAAGGGATGTGGAATCCAAATACAACATCTGTTTCGTGATTCAAGATGCTGGATGTGAAATCAAAGATGGCGGATAGGAAAAATTTTAAAAATCAAAATGGGTATCGTCTCTGATGATTGAAGGGATGGTGAATCCAAATACAACATCTATTTCGTGATCAAAGATGGCGGATAGGAAATCAAAGATGGCGGACGGGTTTTTTTTTTGAAGTCGATATGGGTATCGTCTCCTATATTTTAAGGAATGGGGAATTCAAAAACACCATCTATTTCGTGATCAAAGATGGTGGTCGGGAAGTCAAAGATGGCGGATGAGAAAATTTTAAAAATCAATATGGGTATCGTCTCCAATATTTAAAGGGATGGGGAATCCAAATCCATCATCTATTTCGTGATCAAATATGGCGGATGGGAAATCAAAGATGGCGGATGGGAAAGTTTTAAAAAATCAATATGGTAATCGTCTCCGATGTTTTAAGGGATGGCGACTCACATCTATTTCGTGATCAAAGATGGCGGACGGGTTTTTTTTTTAAGTCGATATGGGTATCGTCTCCGATATTTTAAGGAATGGGGAATTCAAAAACACCATCTATTTCGTGATCAAAGATGGCGGTCGGGAAGTCAAAGATGGCGAATGAGAAAATTTTAAAATCAATATGGGTAACGTCTCCAATATTTAAAGGGATGGGGAATCCAAATCCATCATTTATTTCATGATCAAATATGGCGGATGGGAAATCAAAGATGGCGGATGGGAAAGTTTTAAAAAATCAATATGGTAATCGTCTCCGATGTTTTAAGGGATGGCGACTCCAATTAAAACATCTATTTCGTGATCAAAGATGGCGGATGGGAAATCAAAGATGGCGGATGAAAAAAAATTTTAAGTCAATATGGGTATCCTCTCCGATATTTTAAGCTATGAGGAATGCAAATACAACATCTACTTCGTAATTAAAGATGGCAAATGGGAAATCGAAGATGGCGGATGGAAAATCAAAGGTGCCGGATGGGAAAATTCTATTAAATCAATATGCGTATCGGCTCCGCCGTAATAACGCATGTGGCATTCGTATATAACATCTGTTTCTTGATCAAATATGGCAGATGGAAAATCAATATATTATTTTATTGAAATTATTATTATTAGGTATTTGATGTTCGATGCAGATCCTTCATGGGCGAGCCAGACTTGCAATTTATTTAATTATTTAATAGCCCAATGAGTAATTTTATCATATCACTAGATCAGTTATCTGCCCTTATCACTCATATACCACGTCCGCATCTTCAGTTAGTTTTTCTACCCTAGAAATAATTTATACGGCAAAACAACTTTGCCTGGCAATTAATAGATTAAACACTGATCTTCTTGGTAACTTTGCTCTGAATTCTTTGGAGAAGAGTTAAGTAAGAAAATGAAAAAGAAAAATACTTTAAAAAAGCGAGACTGAGTTCGCCGGGACAGCTAGTATGTACTAAAGTACTAGATGTAGCATTCAGAACATTTACTGTGTTCAAATGCTTTGCACGGATATCCCGCCAAAGCAATCTACGTGTCACTTTGACTTTCCTGCGGTGTGGGTCCGCTTCGTTTATTGACTGTACAGCGAAGATATATCGATTAATATGAATCTGAACTTGTATCTGTAGTAGCTTAAGTCAATATTTTTTATTATTTATGAAAATAAAAGAGTTAAATGTAGCATAAGTCCAAAAAGGGTATTAGAATGTATTTCTTTATATTTATGTGACGTCATTTACGATCATAGACTAACTTCTATGCTGACATACATTGCAAGTGATTGTAGGTAAAAATATGTATATGACTAAGACCAGACTTCGTGAAGGTATTGGTTTGAAGAGTGTTTTAGTTTGATTAATGTTATATAACCAATATGATATTGTATAACACTAATTGTGTGTTCTTTTTATTTATTGGTATATTGATCGTAATAACTATACTAACGAATATTGCAACAATTCATCATAGTACACATTTGCAGTTATAAAAAATACGCTTAAATAATATTGAACCATGCGGCCAAAACAGATCCTGATTTCCATTATCCAACCAAGAGAAAAAAAACCACAAAATTAATTGTGTTGTTTTGAATAGGTATTATAATATATTTTTGAGCTTTTCTTGCTAGAGTAAATTTGATTGCAATTTATAGATATAAAGCTATAAAAATATTTTTTGAGGCAGGACTTCAACCCGCGACCACAACGAACCGTGCCGATACTGTACTGACTAAGCTACTCAGGCAGGCCACTTCATCATAGAATGATTTTTCTAATAGTTGGTTTTATTATGGTAGCGCATAGTGCCATCTGCCAAATGTGTAGGTTTAAAACTACGTGGTCAGCAAGGGCATCTTTACAGATTGACAAAAAGTGCTGCCTTATATTGGCGATGCTTAGATTCTAACTAGCAACTCTAGCGACGAAGTTAGAACGTGCCTGTATGTATCTTTCACAGATCACTACTACCTTTGACAACTCTCAATATAGTTATCGCCATAACCTCGAAGAAAAGTTATATTGAAAGCTGTGAAAAGTGTCGTACATTGACAACTTCTAAATTTCGCCGCTAGAAGCACGTGGATAATCTTTACATCGCCAATATTAGTTTATGTTTACTCATGTTTAAGCAATTCTCATAGTTAGATAAATTTAAAGTTTAAAAAACTAGAATTATTCGTTCCTGAAGCAAGTCTTGAACTTACGCCCACAAATACATTTTTATATTTTGTAACAATAACAAATGAATACATACATACATACATAGTCTCACGCCTATAACCCCGAAGAGGTAGGCAGAGGTGTATTCCTACACCCACTTTTCGCCAGATATACTTTAGTCCCACGTAATAAGGGGCGAGCCTATTGCCGTACCGGGCACATTTCCAGACTCCGTGCTGCTACTGAAAATTTCGTGACAGAAAAACCCAATAACACTGCCCGACCCAGGAATCGAACCCGGGACCTCCCGATCCCACGCGCACATTTATGCCGCGAGACCAACGAGGCAGTCGTATAGGGTTTGATGTCGAGTTTTCCGTCTCTACGCAAAGATGGTATTTGCATCGTGTTATCCCTTAGTCGCCTCTTACGACACCCACGGGAAGATAGGGGGTGGTGACACTTGTATTCTATGCCGTCAACCACACGGCTGACGGCATAGAACTGAATATGTTTAAAGATTCTATTATTTTACTAAAATAAACCCACAGCAATTAATTCCTTTTATTTTCATAAATAAACTATTTTTATTATGCTGATGAAATATTGTAGGCAGAAAACATCTCTTCTGTAATGTAAATAGTCTTTGCAAATGCCAATAAGCATCCAGTAGCACTACAGAACAAAAAAATAAACGTTTGATTCATAAATCGAACTATTGGCTACTCACTGGTAAGATGCCAGGACTGGTTGTTGTTGATTGGCTATAATAATAACTAGAAACTGTAAGTCATTGGCGCTGCTTGCGCCTGCCTGTTGCGTTAGTACAATTAGACGTCACACGTTAGACAATTTGAACCAAGGAGCAAATATTATACTTAAACAAAATATTTATAGGGAATGCTCCATCTATCGTTAGAATATAATATGTCAATGTACTATACCATTCAAGGAGCTTCTTCTTGATGTAATTCAATTTCAAAAGAAAAATATCTATAGTTATATGTATTAACTAATTTCATTATTGTTAGCGTTAAAATATTTTAATTAATAACAAACTTATTTTAAGGCCTAAGTATAATAATAGGTATATGTATTTCTAAAAAATCGCTAGTTTTATTTTTGTAGTTATTACGAGTAGTAAAAACAGCTTATTTATATGAATTCGAGATACACTTTTATTATGGGGTTAAATATAATGGCCACCATAAAATGCTTTGATACCTTTAGTTCTCCAAAAATATATACTTAACACCAGAAAATAAAGTCTAAAATTACAATAGTACTAGCTATTTTAGTCATGGCTGCACTTCAAATTGTATTCGAACACCAAATGTAGTAAATTATCACTAAATAAATAGGTTATTTTCTCTTGTGACCATTAATTCAAAAATAGTATATTAAAGTAGGTGGTGTAACCAAATCCAATTTATGTGTTGGTATTTCATACAACTAACAAAAAACGTTGGTTATAATTTAACACTAAAATGTTGGTTTAATTTTTGTAATCATTTACTACTTTTGGGTTAACAATGATTTATTTGGAGTCATTTTGCTTAAATAGGATAGCGAAATATTAAAACTTTGGTTATCAATCTACATTAAAATGCGGGTTTCATTTTGGTGATCATTTACTATTTTTGTCTGTTATATGTTACTATATCTGGTGGTGAGTCAAGCATAAGCCTTTTATTATTGCCTTCAGTAGTATTATAATAAATAAGAGAAATATTTTTCTACAAAGCGTTTTCCGAGAAAATCTGATCTGGTGTATTATTAAGTGTGGTGATTTCTCTCTCTCCGTTGTTAGCAACATCAGGCATAATTCTGGAAATTTCACAGAATTTATCTGGAATTTGAGATAGTAAATTCGTTTATTTGTTTCTTTTATATTAACTTGAATGGTCACTAGTAAAAGCGTGGGCAAAAAACAAGGTACTCTATTCGGTATTTTATTATGGCTTAGTTGTTCGACAAATGATCACTGTAATTTTTACGAAAGTTTAGTTATAAAGATTCACTTAAGATTATTTCAAAGTAAGCTAAAAGTAAGGTTGTTTATACTTAGTAAGCGTACAGGAAAAGGTAAAATATACCGAAAATCATTATGAGGGTCCATTGGATAACTGTAAAAACGTAACCTATACAAATAAATAAGCTACTTAGAATTACAAATATTGCGGCAGTTTCTGAGGAGTTCCTAAAAAAACGAAAGTAGGGTTTAGGAAATACATGCGACTGATAAAAATAGAGGAAATGACTGAACCATTTTTGTTGATTTTAATAAAACCTATAGATAATTATTAACTTAAGGATTGTTCAAGTTTATGAATATCAATAAACTTTGTCCTTTTCCCCTTCAAAGCATATCGAAAAAGTTGTAGAGACGGAAGTTGAAGTTGTAGCTGATGTCTAAGGGCCAAGGATATGGTTTCTTTAATTATAATATTACTTTCCTATGTTGCGCTTATAGCGTTACTTGATTCACCGTTTGCTATATATATATATATATATATTGAAATGTGGGTATAATATTTACACCTTCGGGGATTCAGGCGTGAGACTATAAATAAATAAAATAAACCTATCTACTAGGTGGCGCAAAAGTAATGACCAATAGGGTCATTACTTTTGGTTCAGCTACAACTTCGTTTCTAAATCAGAAAACTAGAATTAGTTTCTTAAATATATATTTTTGCCATGAAATTTAGTTGCATTATGATTTAAATTTGATGTCTATTCAATGTTGACCTCCAGAGTTGAAGCACATTTAAGCCCTATTTATGACATTTTCCATAACTAGCCGTAGCACTTCCTGCGATATGTTTTTTATTTCTTGGTGTATATTTTCTTTTAAAGCTGCGAGAGTCTGTGGTTTGTTCACATACACCCGAGATTTCAAATAACCCCAAAGAAAGAAGTCTGGACGCCACACCATACAGTCACTTTTAATGGATGTAAAGGTGTTTGTTAAATAATGCACGGATTTTCCAGTGCCCTAGAAGCAAGTATTCTGCTTATTTACATGCCCCGAGAGATGGAAATGCGCTTCGTCACTCATAATCAATTTTGAAGAAAAATTATTCTCTTCAAGGTTGAGGTTTATGACGCGCTTATGCCACGTTTTTGGGGAGTAAAGCGATCGATGATTATTTTTAGTGAATTTTACAATGACACAAGATGTCACAAAAAATAATATAAGGAATTGACTGCACGGTTGGCGTTGTGGTTTAAGCGGTCGCCTCGCCGCTTGACATTGCGCTGAGTGTTGTGGGTTCGATCTCCACACGAGGCAACACTTTGTGTAATTCACAAATTGTTGTTTCGAGTCTGGGTGTTCATTGTGTCCGTTAGTTGTATGTTTGTAAAGTCCCCGCGACACAGGATTTAGTCCTAAAGCGGGAGTTGTCTTTTATAAAAAGAAAAGAAAGAAAGAAATTTCTATAGGTCATTACTTTTGCGCCACCCTGTATATATAGGTAGTAGAAAATGAGGTAAAGCAACGCTTACAATGGTCACCATTTTGAAAGGTGACCGCCTGTTACGGTATTTATAGCAGAGCGCTACCATGCTTTAGAGGGCAGGTTAAGCCAACAATACAGTTTCTTGCTTCAGAACGTAATCAGAAACCTCAAACCCGATTTGGCCACACACTCTTAATATTTTAGGTCATTAATTTTTTCAACTTAATTTCAACCATACATACATACATACATATCGTCACGCCTTTTATCCCCGAAGGGGTAGGCAGAGGTGTATTTCTACACCCACTTATCGCCAGATATACTTTAGTCCAACGTAATAAGGGGCGAGCTTATTGCCGTACCGGGCATATTGCCAGACTCCGGGCTGCCACTGAGAATTTCGTGACAGAAAAACCCAATAACACTGTCCGACCCAGGAATCGAACCCGGGACCTCCCGATCTCACGCGCACATTTATGCCGCGAGACCAACGAGGCAGTCGTATAGGGTTTGATGTCAAGTTTTCCGTCTCTACGCAAAGATGGTATTTGCATCGTGTTATCCCTTAGTCGCCTCTTACGACACCCACGGGAAGATAGGGGGTGGTGACACTTGTATTCTATACCGTCAACCACACGGCTTCAACCACTTGCCACATAAAAAGTAGACATTATACCTGTACCTTAAAATTTTGAGCCTACTGGAATATTACAAAAAAATAAACGTTTGATTCATAAATCGAAGTGTTAACCGACTAGAAAATCTCTGATTCATGTTCTTAATCGAATTATGCCCCTATTATAAGGAGCGGCATGCGCTTATCTGGGCCGTAAACAAAAACTCTACTGTAAACTATACGAACTTAGTTTTAAAACCTTTTGGATCTTGTCATTTATTAAGTGAAAAATTAAAATTATAAAGGACGCAGTTTAATTTTTAAACATATTTATAAAACAGGGTTATATGTAACTAGTAAATATGTGCTTATTTTCTTATTTATTAGCAAAGAGGTTTGAAGACTTATATTATTATTCAACTGACTATTTCATAAACAAATATCGGTACATTATAATTGCATTAAAACTTACTATAACTAAGTGGCTATTTACACATAAATTAAAACAATAATTTATATACTTAAATAACTAGGTAACAAATAAAAGGAAATACATAAAAAAAGTAAAAGCAGAATTTAAAGGGCGTCATGGAAATCCTCCACATCGCCATCAATTGGAAGCGTGCCCAGAATACTGGCAGCATTGCCACGTTGTATGGCAATGCTGATCTTTTGTGCCAAATACAGGCCAGCCTTCTGCTCACGCGAGGCGTCAACAAGTCTCTTTGAAAGATCTCTAAAAAGAGATCTCGCACTTGGACCCCATGGTCCCAACGTTTCAACTCACAACGTCTCAAATACATAATCCCCTACTAGATTTATGTATTTGCGCCTTCTGAGAGTCTCCACTGAAGCAGCAGCAGCGCCCGCACAACCCGCTGTGCTAGGAAGATGAGATGGCGCAAGGGTGTCGACACATGTTGCGTCCCACACCAAAGGCCTACCCAGCTTCCATGGCAGTAAAGACATACCGTCTGGTCTCTTACCATCGTCGCGTGCCAAGCCCTGAGGTTCAAGTTGGGCTGGAACGCCAGCGGTGACAAGAGCCCGACGAAGTATGTCATTGAGGTTGGCGTGTCGTGAAATACGACCTGCGCTCCTGCTACATGACAGACCATGGTGACCAAGGCTGTAGACAGCCTCTCCACTCTCTTATTTCTTTATATGTTTCTCCAGTCGATTTTTGATGTTACATGAAAAAGAACCATTTTAGAAAGAAACTACATATTTTCAAAACTTTTCTTATAAATGGCTTCTATCTGACCTTAATGTTGTGTAAGTGCCAGTTTACGTCGTTTAAATAACATAAAGAAGTCTGGAGCTCTCTGTTGCTCTAAATCGGTGATATAATGTTGTGACGTCCAATATCTCACAGCGTCTTGACATGAAAATCTTATATCAGTATGTTGCCGTTGATTAGAAGACGTAGTCACTAAAAATCGACGTAGAGAGCCATGCTCGGCGTTTTACTTATGTACCATACCTGGGAAAATACCAGTTCAGGAGATATTGAGGCTCAAAGTTACTATGATTTTTTTGTAATTAGGTACAATATCGATGCATTTACCCTGCCAACCTGTTCTATAGATGTCCTATGCACCTATGGATAAGTAGAGATTTCGAAATTTGCACGCGCGTACTTTTAATTGGGGATAAAAAAATGTGACTCCTTAAAAAAAATCGTTTCCCAGGTTTTATTTTCGCTTAGTATGACTTGGCATAATATCCAAAACGAGTAGACTTCGGCTTGGTGATGGGTCTTGTGACACCCTGTATATATTACCAGATATTAACTTCATAAAACACTCACAATTTATCACAGTATATTGTGATAAATTGTGAGTGTTTTATGAAGTAAAATTTACTTTGCTATAGCAAAGCAAATTTTACTCTTTCATGCAATCAAATAATATTTAATTTTACGCATTCCTAACTTTCAATGTCATTGCTAGTTCACATATCTTCAGGCGAAAATACATGTCTATTCAGATAAGCAACCTTCATCTTTTGTTAATGATTTAAAACCTTTATACAGCGATACATTATAGTGTTTAAGCTTAAATAGAATTGTGGTTACAATGTATCCTTTTGAACTTCACCACAGAAGAATAACTAAAGCATGGAAGCAACGATATTTTTAAGAACAAATTGAATATAGCTACACTCTTCACTCATATGACAAATTAGAGTTGCCAGAAGAAGATGGCACTATGTTTGTCAGTTAGGGCTAAAGACCATTTGAACACAAATTTCGCAACTTTTTAATTTTTTAGTGATTGAGCAAATCCGCTATCGATATCGATCACAGTTTCAATATAGGTTCAAAATCAAACAGACTTGTAAAGTATAGTAAGTATGTACATGTTATACATTCCTTAAGTTTGTGTCCACAGCAGTCAGAACGCTAGTTAATGGATAGTATTTAAATAATTATTACACAAACTTGCATTTTTAAACTGAATTTATATTTTTTTGTTTCAAATGGGTACTCAGTAGCACATAATAATGAAGCGTCACAGCAAATTTTTTTTTTACTTCAAGCTCTCAGATTAGTGAAGTATTCACTTCACTCATCTGAGTTCAAGCTAATCTCACGTGTTTTGTCACTAGCCGCGCGTGAAAGGTATTTTTCAATAACACTTATTTTTCATCTGATCTAAAATTATCAAATCCTCCTTTACGATATTTTCGTTTTGCAAACTATCAAGTAAACGTGAATTCATAGCAATGTTCTTTGTCGTCAGACGTTTAGACCGTTGTCTTAAATAATTTATTTTTAACAAACGTCTTTTAGCAAGCTGCTAAAGGTGAAAAACTTCTTTTTGTAGTTTTTCTATTGTACGTAAGTGTTTAGCGCACACAATTTTTATCGCTTCTGTACCTACTGGCGGAGAAATTGTAGCTAACGTAGGCGCTTTAGTGCTGGTTGTCGGCGAAACAGAAGATGTCTCATTTATGGAAGGCACACGCGTACACTAAAGAATGAAAAAAGCCACGTTTTGTTGCAAAGCAGTATATTAAAATAGATAAGCATACTCTTTGTGTTTGCCACCCTAGCAATCACTGATGATACCTGAAGCTTGATTTATAGGCCAAAGCCGCTTGACAAAAAGTACCTTACACCTTTTTCTGTACTCCCATTACTTCCAGCAACGTGCATTGAACTTTTAATGATCGATTGAGTAATCAAAATGTGAAAGCTTAACAGATAAATAAATTCACTTACATTTATAATAGGTATTAGTAAGGATATGATAAAACGATGAAATGAGTGGATGTCGCCTAACAGCCTGGCCACGAACGGCCGCGACACGCTGAGTGACAAGCGATTTCAATGTATGAACATCCCGCCGCTCTCTATTCTGCCGCCGGCGCTGTCACCTCAGTGCAGAACGCGCAATAAACATCGAAATCACTTGTCGCTTAGCGTGTCGTGGCTTTTCGTGGCAACAGTGTAACTGCAGGTAGCTGGCTGGATACTGTTTATAACATACATACATAGGCTCACGCCTGTTTCCCCGAAGGGGTAAACAGAGGCATATTAAACGCCCACTTTTTGCCAGACTTTTGATCCGTGGGATCATTAATAGGTGGCGAGTCTAATGCCGCTAATCGGGATGTTTTGTTTGGCAGAGCCTCGTCCGTTGATAAGAAGGTGCACCACTTGCAGGTGAGGTTGGCTTGGGACCCTACGTTCTTGGTGGGAACCCTATGCACTGTTAATAAAATTGAACAAAAGAATAAAATTAAATTATTCCTTTGGTTGAGACATCGAATGGAGCCCGAGATCCGACTCCTGTTTGGCGCTGCTACCCTAATAAAGTAAAATGAAGTAATTATTTAAGCACTCACACTGATACGTTTAGAATGGAGGAGTAATGTTGGCACAGAATTTTCTTTTAGTCTGCGCTATCTGTCAATACTATAAAAACATTCCGCAGTAAAAAGCTTGGAACTAATTCTATGGTGCTTTCTAGGCACCCAATTTTCGCCACGACATACTGCAGCAATCCACTTATTTTATAAATCTTTATCACGTGGAAATCAAAAAAATAACGAGATAAAAATATACTGTGGACATATCGATAAGATTTTTTACAACACTTGACAATGTCGATATAAATATTATACGCCTGAATTCAAAATCATGACAGAACTGTCATAAAAGAAACATCACTAAGGTTTTGATGATTAAAACATAATTTGATGGCATAATATTGTCTAAATTGTATCTTACACGTCAGTTGACTGTGTTCAATTTGTAAGTACTAGGACTACTTCTATGTATACTATATCCAATTTCTTTGAACTTCACCCTTTGAATACAACAATGGGTTGTGGATGTAGGAACAGTATGGGTTTGCGTTTACCCGAGACATTCCTGTTTCGCCAATGGCTAAACAAATTGGCGGTTTGTAATTTTGTTTCTTATTGTTTGGTTTAATTTAACTATTCATAGGAACTTAAGTTGATACACTAAAACTATAGTACAAATACTTACTCAGAGTTTATACTAGTATTTTTGAAAACAAAATAAATAGATACACATTATAAATATTTGTATCTTGACGTTTACTAGAATATTTTAGATTTTAAACTAAACAGACTTCGACCGCAAAGATGCAATTGAAAATTCTATTTTGATTTTGTAAATTTTATATTTCAACCTTAATAAATGTTTAATCCTATTTTGTAGTGTCCTCTATAATCTTTTAATCAGCTCTTGAGTCATCATTTTGATAAATGGAACGTTACGGATCTTCACAACATTGAGATTGATTTAAGTCCAAGTAAAATGTACCATTTTGTATTGGAATGGCCTTGCGGCACTCTACAATAAGTACTATAATACTTTTAAATGCAGCAAAATTTCAAATTAATAATATTCAGCACTCAATGGGGAACCTATTTAAAATCGTTTGTTATTTATACAAACGAGCACATTGAACTATTTTG
The DNA here is from genome assembly GCA_944739405.2 of Euclidia mi. Lineage (NCBI taxonomy): Eukaryota > Metazoa > Arthropoda > Insecta > Lepidoptera > Erebidae > Euclidia > Euclidia mi. The sequence continues at coordinate 16,873 of CALYKY020000196.1, forward strand.
TGTTACATAAATAAAATAATCAGTTTTGAAAGACAACTCCTGCATTAGGACTAAATCCTGTGTCTTTGTGTGGGACTTTGCAAACATGCAACTAACGGACACAATGAACACCCAGACTCGAAACAACAACTTGTGAATTACACAAAGTGTTGCCTCGTGTGGGGGTCGAACCCACAACTCTCGGCGCAGTGTCAAGCGGCGAGGCGGCCACTTAAACCACTACGCCAATCGTGCAGTCAATTGAACGTCAATTGAATTTAAATTGCTTATTCTTAGTCTTCAATTTTGTTATAATTATACATTATTTATTAGTATAAATGTCGGATACAGACTCACATAGCGATGCCGATACCTTCCTTTCTGCTACAAGTCTAGATGATAGTTTTGTAAGTGTTCCGTCTCTAGGAGACATTCTCCAGTCCCAGTTTTCGGACGTACCCAAGAACTTTAATGTAGTCCATTTAAATGCACAGAGTATTCCAGCCCAAGTCCCGATATGCTGGCCAACTTAGACTGCCAAAATATACATGCCATTTTAGTTTCAGAATCTTAGCTGAAACCTTGCCTACCATCAGTGACTTATTCACTTCCAGGTTTTAATCTTATTAGAAACGATCGCCAGTTCGGCGGTGGCGGTGGTGTTGCCATATATTTACGTCACCAAATTCCTTATTGCATAGTCACTATGTCACCACAGCCGCCACCGTCGAACTCAGGCGAGCATCTCTTTTTGGTAGTAGAACTTCACCGCATGAAAAGTACTTTTAGGTGTATATTATTCTCCGTCTAGTCGTGTTAACTTTTTTAATTCTTTTGAGCAAATATTGGAAAACCTAATTCCTTCATATGATCACACACTCATAATGGGAGACTTCAACACCTGCCTCCTTAAACAGGATTCTCGTACTGCTGCTTTCCGACGTGTTGCAGAGTCCTGCAATCTGTTAATTAAACATAAACGCAACACATCACTTCCCTAATACTTTTCCTTCTCTTCTTGACCATATTCTGGTTTCTTCCCTTCATTTCGTTCATAGGCATGGTCAATGCACAGCGGATGCATTTTCTTATCATGACCTCATTTTTTTATCATACAATATTCTTTCTCCCAAAGCAAAGCCAACGATAGTCTTGCAGCACAATTTCAGTGGCATGGATCATGACAAACTGCGGGAAGATGCCGCCAATATTGACTGGGATCCACTTTATTCTTCAGACTGTGTCGACATGAAAGTCCATATTTTAACAAGTAACCTCGTTAAATTATATGATGTGCAAGCGCCTATCCGTGCTATTAAATTAAAACATTTACCAGCACCTTGGCTAACAGAGGACATCAAAAAAATCATGGCAAAAAATCTGCAGCCTAGGCAAAATTTAAGCTTAGGCCTACACCACTAAACCAAGAAAAATACGTTGAGATCAGAAATCACTGCAACATGGTGTGTAGGAAAGCGCAAGGCCAACATATTCATAAATCCGTTGAAAATGGTGATCCAGCAAAAGTCTGGCAATTTCTAAGAACTCTGGGAGTTGGTAAAACACGACATCAACCCATTCCCAATAACGTCAACCTTGAGTCTCTCAACACACATTTCACTACTTCGTCCAATTTTGATGGAAACATGAAAGATATACTTTACAACATCTTTCTTCCTTACCAACCCCAAATTATTCTCCTTTTGTCTTCTCGCCTTTTGCCGCCCGTAATGTTAAGAAGAGTATACTGGCATCTACATCCAATGCAGTCGGTAATGACTTCCTTCCGACTGCCACTGAAATTGCGCTTGCAGAATCCCTGCTTCTGCCTATACTTGACTACGCTGATGTCAGCTATCTTGACCCCAACGAAGAACAGCTAGACAAACTTGAGCGTCCCCAAATTTTTTGCATACGATTTATATTTGGACTTCGTAAATATGATCACGTTTCAGAATTTCGCCTCAGGCTCAAGTGGCTGCCAATTCGTCTTCGCAGGAATATTCACATTCTTACATTATTATACAACGTCCTGTTTAATCCTAGAACCCCTTCTTACCTCAAAGAATTTATTGGCACAAATATACTTAGAATGTCCTGCATATTATAAGTATTTGTGTATATATATATATATATATATAGTAGGTATAGGCTTACATTATTTCTGTCCATTCTAAGGTTGCCTGGCAGAGATCGCATCTAGCGATAAGGCCGCCGATTTTACATAGATATTTGTTAATTTGCCAATGTACCTACTGTACGATTTTATGTATTATCCTATCTATCTATTGAAGCACATGTAGAAATCGTTATGATTTAATATTTATTTTAAAACGTTTATATTTACGTTTATATTTTTTTTAGTTTAGTAACCAGGATGTAATTAATGTTATTGTTAATTGATAATGTAATTTGTCCGCACCACTCTAAGGTAGACTGGCAGAAAATGCCTAAAATAAATAAATAAACTTACTTTGTATCAGATCTGATATAAATAACTGATACTTATTTACTGCAATACTTTATTATGAAGCTTTTTTATCAATTTGGTGTTTTAATTAAATATATCACTTACATAAATATGTAACCAGAAAGTAAGTAGATAAATATATTACAAATAATTTAGGTAAGACTTTTTTGGACCCAAATATTATTGGTACGTATACATTATTGTCGCTTTCACATTCCAGATCCCGAAACTTCTGAGATAACTTATTTTTCGCAGTCTGGCACTATTGGAAAATCGATGCGAGTAATATCTTTGCGATTATAACTCTTTAATTCGGAGACTGTTGTGGGATATGTATAGATTCACGCCTGTATCCCCGAAGGGGGTAGGCAGAGGTGTTATATTACACCCACATTTCGCCATGAATTTTTAGGTCCCACGTAATAGGGGGTGAGCCTATTGCCGTACCGGGCACATTACCAGACTCCGTGCTGCTACTGAGAAAAACCCAATAACACTTTGCCCGACCCGGGAATCGAACCTGAGACCTCGCAATCCCACGTGCACATTTATGTCGCGAGACCAACGAGGCAGTGTGGGATATGTGATATACAAATAATCAATTGTGCTTAAATATTTATTACCATACTACGACGCTTTGAATTATCGGTGTTTGTGTATAATAATTCAATATTTCTCACGTCTTAGGGATATCAAAAAGAAGCTTCAGCGCTAAAATTTCATCAGCAGAGGTAAGTGTTTGTCCTATAACTATATTATGACCTTTTGAATTTAACAATTTTTTTATAGATTTATAGTCAGCAGCGACAGCTCTTAAACAGAAACTAGTCACCGACAATAAATAGAAAAGTGTCTATTAAGATACCCTACAGTAATTGCTTAAACTCATATCATTTTACTATTAAACAGAAGATATTTATTTTATACAATTTGTTAAGCATGATAAATGTTTAAAACAAATAATTTATCATTAATATACTTACTCATTGTTTAACAATGTACATGTATTTTGTACATTTAATATTAGAGCACCTGATTTTCAGTGATGTTAATTTTAAGAAAGCCATATACCAGAGAAAGACATGATGTACACCAAAGAGTTTATATTTTTTTACGAACTGGTGTATTGTATTGATTCAGGAAACCCAGAGTAAAAAAATATCCACATTGCAAGTATTTTAATAATCCAAATTGCACTTTCAACAGTACTTATTTCAGGAATTTAAACTGTCGTGGTCATTTAAACGTATTTTATATTGTCTTTCGGGATATATACCACATACCATTGTTTGGAGTAACCGATATTTCGGCATTGTTGCAAGCGCCATGTTCACAAATGTACTGAGGGAATTGCGGGTGGATGAATGTTACGAGCAAGTATAACGGTCTACCCGCTTTCTTACTCGTTTTTTGCGTACAACAGCACTACCACTGTTTTCACTATCGCACTGTAGTCTGTACCCGATCACAATATACTACACTCGCTACGTCAGCTCGCGGTTTGACTTTGTTCTTTTCACGAGTTTTAGCTAGACGCACCACTGGATGCCAGATACTCAACAGTTGAAACCCATCCTCTCTATTGAAATGTTTGCACTTTCTAATTTCAGTAGCCTCCCTAACCATTCGAGGTATGTAGATCGTTCTGTAGAAAGCACCTGAGTGTTGTGTAACTCAATCCAGTGGTCGGTATCCGAGTCTAAGAGGTGTTGAGCTATGGCCGACTTGTATAGTTCATTATTTTTGACTGCCCTGATATGTTCCCTTATCCGGTAGGAGATGGTGCGTTTATTTTGTCCTATATAGGAACTCCCACAGCTGCAGTCAATTTTGTATACACCTGGCTTTTCTAAGGGAAGACTGGTTTTCGGCGTTCTTATATATTGCGACAGTTTCTTACTACAGTTACTCCAAACAAAGGTACGTGGTACATATCCCTAAAGACAATTTAAAATAAGTACTTATTAATTAAATAAAGGATAATTATGTCGCAGGTGCGGAATATCTCATCGGAGTCTAAGTTTAAAATAAACGGAGCAACGATGAAAATTTACAACTAATCACTCGGCTGCACGAAACTTATGGCAATCTAGCAATTTGTCTTATTGAATTTAACTTCAATATTATGTGTTTTATATATGACTAGAATTCACATAAGAGGTTAAAATACCTACGTATCTACATACGTGTACGGCTTGTGGGTATTGAATCATTTTTGGTTTTGTAAGTTTTAATCTGCAAAGACCGTCATTTTCTTACTCAATTTGTTTATCAGTTTCATTGGTTAAGTTAATTTTTATACTTACTTCCTATGCTAATTATATTTTAAATATAATTAGCATAGGAAGTAAGTTCACACATAATACTGCATTTTACAATAATTTAGCTCATTAATGCCCCAGCAAGTTGTGTTGCGAAATAAATAATACTAGAGGTCGCCCAGTGGTCGAAATTAAACCATAATTTATTAAAATGTTATATTTCTACATTATTAAGATTGTAGGTACTGTCAAGACTATAATCACAGACTTCCCCGCACAATACAAATGAAGAAAAACTTTTGTGAAATTACTGGAACGGCTATTAAATACTTTTTTTAGTAATAAAACTCTGAAATAGACGTTCACTTAAAGACTTTATAAAAATGTCATTCAATTCAATTTCATTTATTTTGCTAAAACATGGTGGTGAATTATAGCATATAATAAGAGACAACATGTTTTGCTGGTGAGGCAGCAAGAAAAAATAAGATAAGTAACACATAATTGATCAAAACTGGATATGTTGTGATTATTAATTTTGTCCATTCTTGTCACTTCACACATTCATCGTAACATTCTCAACTTTTCTACAATGTACCAATAATAATCCTTCAGTCTGTGTTTCAGTTACAGAATCCTATTGCAATCATGCCAGAACCCTATTGCAGTATGACCATTTGCAAGTATTATATAAACAAAGTTTTATAATATGAGAAACGCTAAAAGTCTGAAAACTTACCTATACCAGCGAGCTCATATTGATACATAAAATCAATAGATGGCAAATGTATTATATCCATTGACATTAGTACATATATATTGATGATTATATCACTCTTAATTCACAAATAGCTCAATACATGCGAATTATTAGATTTTCAACTAAATTTACACAACCATAGAATGAAAGCAAAATTGCCCGCGCGCAGCGTTCTGAATTCAAACTTGATGACATCTGCAATTTTGTTTTTTATACGGATATTTATTTTCATATTTTACACTTTGTCGGAAACTTATAATAATTATTAATAAAATACCATACATAATAACTAATACGTGTATATTTCACGCGTAAATATTTTATTAATTTATACGCCAAGATAAATATGTTGTGAAAAATACATCATTGGGTCATTGGGCATATGTGACCCGCTTTGCGAACAGTGGCGGACATTAACCAAAATAGTTTTAAACAAAGGGGAATAATATGACCTTTCATTGCACATAATTGTTTGATTAAAAATCGTCGGAGAAAAATTTACAGGATCCTTTAAAAATGAAACAAACGATATCAAAGGCTTTTATTTCATCGTTTAAAGGCATAAAAATAATATCGAAATTAGCTAATGTTTAGAGATATGTTATACGATGTCTCTTTCGCACATTGAACAGGTTTTTTTTCGTACATTTAATAGCTGCGCCCATATCGCTAGCATTGCTTATTATCTGTCTTGGGCCATACACCAGGAAGCAACTGGCGCACCCGCTACCTTTTTAAATGATCTTATGATTGCTTTGGATCACATTGAATAAAAAATATTTTAATGAATTAGCATTTTATTTTTCTTACCTATATAAATTAATAAGCGCCCGCGACTTCGTCGGCCTCATTCAGTGATCCCGCGGGAATATATAAAAAGTAGCCTATAACCTTTTTCATAAATGTGGCTACCACACACAAAAAGATTTTTTCAAATCGAATCAGTAGTTTCAGAGATAAAGAGTATGGATATATACATAGATAACACTTGAATTCTTTGAGATTCCCGTAGCTCACATTAATGCGACTAATGCCATAGTAAATGAGAGCCATAGATGAATACACTCTGCTATATTTCGTTTGTGTCCGCCATGGGTATGGTTTCCATACTAAGGTGCCCATTTACCTTTATTAGGCAGAATAGGACAAATCTTTAGCAAAAAGTACATAAATGTAATAATTATTTCATCTATTTTCAGTTTGAAACTCTTATTTAAACAATGAAAAAATAATTAATGGATTATTCTTATTATATTTATGCACCTATGTGCTTTATCGAACCAGTAAATAAAATTTTCTAAGGTATATTGTAATAAATACAAAATCTATTAGGCAGAATAGACCAAACATTGATAAATAAAAAAGGATTGTTCCTTTTTTATTTCATATGTTTTCTTTTTTATTTGTGCTGCATATTATAACATTAAATTAATTGTAGTTTTATGTACTTATACCTAATTGTTTTATTCTAAAATTAATTGAATACTGTAAAATACTATCCTAAAAAGTATATTATTAAGTATAAAATAATGTTATATTAGAACTATTTTCAGTTATAAAGTCTATGGGTCTGTTTAAATATTATTGTGGTAAAAAAGATAAAAAAAAATTGTTTCACGTAAGTATTTAGACTTAAATAAAATTTAAAATGAATGGACTATTCATAATACAGGTACCTATGTATATTACACTCTAATCATTTTTCACAACGCGCCTAAAGAAGTATAGCTTCGAAAAAGTCGACACAGTAAAACGATGCCAAATGATAATTGAACCAATTATATTATGATGTAAATGATGTATTGTAAAGATATTAATTTTACTAAAAATGCCCCGTCCACCATCGTGGATTCCTAAATAGATGTCATTTTCGTGTCCAGAATCCATGAAAACTCCGAAAATGATACCCATATTATTTTTATTAAAAATGTCCCGTCCGCCATCTTGTGAATGTAGAAACTAAAAACTTCTCGTAAAATTTCACTCTCATAATTTTTCCATAACGCGTCTAAAGAAGTATAACTTCAAAAATACAAAATCTCTTAGGCAGAATAGGAAAAACCTTGAGCAAAAAGATATATAGGTACATGTCTTATTAAACTCTTTTCAGTTTAAAAGTCTGTGGGTCCATAATCGTAAATTAAAAAAAATATTGTATACGTATAGTATGTTATGCATGTGTGTGTGCGAAATCTAAGCTAGTAGTGGTATCGTTTATTTTCATTAAAATCATATATTTCTTATGCATATTAAATAAAAATATTAGCATTCTGCACACCTTCTATATGTAAGCAATAACTATGCCAAACTTCATAATCCTCCGTTCGCGCATTTCTCGTAAAAAGGGATCACCAAATTTCGCTTCACGTATTAATATATAGATTTCATACAGGAATAGAACAAGTCAGTAAGCATAATGTAAAATATATTTACGGGATTATTGATGTTTTTATTTCACATCTTCATGACATAAAACAAAGCTAGCTATTCATGTTAATATATTACAATATTCACATATCAATCCATCTTTCATTTTTCTGTACATTATTCTCAACTTTTAGACTTTTTTATTTCAAGGGCCATTCATAGTTTCTATAACAACGTGTAGCGACCCAATTATAACGTTGTAATAGGAAAGTGTTCAAAGCACTTTTGAGCTTCCGCTAGTTTGGAAGCCAAGAATCGATAGTACTTATCAAAATTACTCAAGCCTCACGATTACAAGGTATCATTTAAGTTTTAGTAGTACTTCACCGATCGATAATCGACAAAAATGGAATCAAACTAGTCTAGAAGAATATGTAGGACTATTTTCTACTCTACGAAGAAACCTATTGTTAAAGTTACTAATATGTCATATAAGGACAGTTTACTGGTATTAATCGTACTATATACTAACATATTTAAGGTATAAATATGTGTGATTTCCCCGACGCTTAGAGCAACTTACATTGGTATTAGCAGCGGTAAATATATAGAATTATCTACCAAGTGTATTATCCAAAAAAATGTTAACCACTAACGTCTTGTAATTTGCAGATGGCTTGCGATGCACAATGCAAGATAAATTTACATTTACCAGGAAATCAAAGAAAAATATTCAAACACAAATACTGATTTGAGTAACAATGAAGCAAAATAAAAGTGAGATACCTTTTATTGACCCAACGGCGTGAATTACGTTGAAATATGCGATGAAGTTTGTATACGTAACTAAAATATTTATAAAAAATAAAAGTCTAAAAATAATATTTTTTTTTAATATTTAGACAAGAAACCATACAATCTAAGTTGGTAATAGAAGTATTACAAACCTTAAAGTTTGTGAGGACCGTAGGATGTATAGTTGTTTGTTACTTTTCACAACTTTTTAAGGATTATTGATAAAATTTTGCAGTAATATGGCTTGAAAATCAGAATAGCACCTGAACTTCCTTTCTTTCCAATGACCGACCTCTACCCAAGTGTAGCCAAGAGCAATAGGCAGTCAAGTTTAGTTCCTACATAATAATCATGTTTTGTACCTACAGTCCTTTATATTTTCCTCTTTTTACTAACTAAAAAAAGGGCCACCATAATTTTCATTGGGCCTCTACAAAACTTTTACGCGTACAAAATTCATGCGATGTTCATACCAAATTGAATCACGTTTCATATAAAAAACAAAGCGTTTATAATAACTTAGTTTCGGAACCAATTGAATTAGCGATATGATATTATTAATTTATGAGGCGAGCCCGCATAAATTATAATGTGCTTCAAAGGATAATACAAAGCCGAGAATGAGAAAACCTATCATCGGATTAGGTAGGACCCCTACGTTGAGAGGTTTTGAATACTTAGGTACTTAGTAAAGTGTAGAAATAATTTGGCGTTCAATTTGGGCATTTTGGTAACAGTTGCCTTCGAACTCAGTCAATAAATAAAGAAAACAATTCATGTAATGTGCAAATCAAGATAAAAAAATATCTGCAACTTGTGTCCACTTGCCTCTCCACTAGGCGGTGGCTGGTCTCGCCGTTCTACACTGCACTGGATATACTGTCTTCGATCTTACACGGGATAATACTAAGTATATGTGCAAATTGTTGTCTTGATGTATAATATTTATGTCGCCCAGGATAAAATCTAGGTGCGGGTGTTATCTTTTTATAATTAAGAATGCTGTTATTACTGTTATTCATATTTAAACCCATTTCCTGTCCCATGTACCACATATAATTCATAACAATTGATTTTCAATTGTGTTTTAATTCTGACCGGAAATCTGTTGAAGTATTTGCAATGTTTGACTGGTTCGAGTCTTACATAACATTTCGTTCCTATAGGACTGCTAGTATCAGTCCTAAAGGAACGAAATTATATGTAACTAGAGGACGCCAGCAGCTACGCCCGCATTTTTTTTAAATTTACCCGTTTTGGCCGATCCCGTGGGAATTTCGGGAAATCCCTTCTTAGTGCACCCCTTCGGTCCCCAAGGAACATACATGCCAAATTTCAGGTTCCTGCGCCCAATAGTTTTGGCTGTAGCGTGTCTGTCAGTCAGTCAGTAACGCAAGGATTTTATATATTAAGATAATTAAGGCTTAAATATAATCAAAGTAAAAATTAAAGCTTTTAAGCCCGATCATTCCGTCTACAGTATAGGTGAAAAAACGCCTTTGAATGTCTGCACAATTATTGTAATCGCTTCACTTATCATACCTTACTATCCCATCACATACATAGGTATCTAATACAAAGTTGAGATTACACAAGATTTACTTTTTCACCAAAAAGAGTATTAAAATATTATGATTTGACCGTGACCCCAACGGCCCACAGTGCGTAGCCAGACATTAATTTTACGATCCTTGCTCTAATAACATTAGAACTAAGAAAATTTCCCCAACATATTTTCGCCTTCTTAAAGTTAATTAGTATTTAATTAATTCTATCATGCTGAAGTAGAAGGTAATATGAAATAATGGAGATTTTGTAAATAATTGCGTTAAACGATTTGATATATTACATTTACATCGGTTTAATTGTTCGCTATTGTGTAATTATTTGCGTTCGTATATTGGAAATACAGATGTACTTATTACAAACACATATGTACATTATACTTGATGTCACGGGCTATTTCCGCAACTCCACGTCTTGGCGTGTATTTTGCGTGCGGGTGGGAATGGTGTCTTCATTCGAGCCACCCCAGCTCTTCGAGGAAGGCCAGCAGACTCTTGATGTGGCCCACTGCTTCCCTCAGGGTGCTGTATCTCTTCAGGTACTGCTGCCTGTACTGTGTGACCTCAGGGCAGTCGAGGAGCAGGTGAGCTGCCGTCTCGTCTGCTGCCATACAGGCCCTGCACAGCGGGCTGTCGGTGATACCTATAGTAAATAGGTGTTTATTAAAGAATCCGTGTCCTGTGTAGGCGGTCGTGACTGTCCGCAGTTGTTGTTTGGACAGCCGGAGGATTTGTTTGGCTATCTTACCGTCTACTGCGGGAAGAGCCTCCTTGGCCTGCCTACATGTTTCAATACCAATCCAGGACTGGTTGTGTTGGGTCCTGGTCCTATTCCTTACCAGGTTGCGATAAAAACCACAACACATATGTACGTTACTTTTCACTTTTATTTCTGGTTTTTGATGCTAAAACAATGAATGTGGTTCAGAGCGGAGAATATATAAACATTTAACTTTGCAAATGACCAATAAGAAATGGTTGTTTTCACTTCTCCTCTTCGCTTAGCTTTCGTGGACAGTACATTTGAAAAGAAAAGAAAAGTGTTATTCTAGCCTAGAGTAACTATGTACAGCGGATAAGTAGGGGCCAGCCACTACTTCTCCAAGTTCCTTTTTGTAATGCTCTTACAAAGTTACTCAGGGCATTCAGCCGTTCAAGAATCCTTTTCACATTATTGGTAAGGCAAAAAGTAAGTAAAGTTCTTCGTATAGCTCTACTGGTCTCCATTGCAAAGGATCCAGATTAACATGACCAATGCGATAGTATCATTATAGTCGTTGGAGAATAGGCACGAAATTTGCTTGGAACCTAGCTGATCCAGATATTTCAAATATCATAGAATATTCAACTACAAAACAAAACAATTAAAACACTTAAAAAACTAAACTATCCTAAACTAACGAAACAAAAGAGGCAACAAAACTATGAAACAACTACAAAACAGTATTGGAAAAATGTTTTACAAATCACTACGTATGTCATCTTCCCTACTAATATTATAAATGTGAAATTGTGTATGTATGTATGTTCCGTTTTCACGCTAAAACGGCTCAACAGATTTTGTTGAAATTTAGTATAGAGGTATATTGGACCATGGAGACGGACATAGGCTACCAATAGTTACAAAAATTAAACTGGGAGGGGTTGTAGGGAGGGTAGAAGTTTGTACAGCACAAATTTTCCTCTTGGAAGTAAGAACGCATGCGCTGTAATACTTGAGTGCTGCGCATGTGCTAACTCATACATATTGTTATATTATGCACTGTCATTAATTTGTTCGTATAAATAAACTAATAATCATAATTATTTTAACTCCCTTTGCTAATAATTGTTACAAAACAAATATGCCTTGTGGTAGCGCCATCTACCTTTCTATCGAGAATAAATTACATCAACGTCAATCGTTCCACGCTTGCTCGTCCAATTCGAGCGATCCTTTGATTCCCTCCCTCCCAAGGCACGCCTTGCTGATTGGTCGCAAGGATTCAACGACGACGAGAACAGTCTAGAATAATCCGTGTCGCGCCGACCACATGTACCGCACCGCCATATTTTTACCGCCTTAAACCATAAACGCAACAAACCGCCCGCGAGTGAAGTGCAGTGAAATTGTATAATTCTGGGTTGGATCCAGACGGAGTGATCAGCTTACAGCCCGATTCTGCAAAGAGCCGACGACAGCCATCGTGTCGAGCCGAGAGAAGGTAAGGTGTGCTCCTATAACCCCGTCTCTTATAGGAATAAGATACGGGTTTATGGGAGCACATGGGAGGACCCATGAACCCATTTTCATTTACTTTCTCCTTTCCTAGGCGATAAGAACCCACATCCCTACAGTCCACAATATTAATAAGTTTCCCAAATCGCCTAGGAACATTCGGTTCGCCGAACCATTTTTTTTATCCATACGAGTCGGATTCGTTTACGTATATAAGTAACCTCTCGTTTACATCTCTATACCTAGGCAGTTATAGCTCCTAGCTATACTCCTAGTCCATTTACATAACCGTCACATGGTTATTTCCACACCCATCAGTAGGTAATATACTTTTATGCAGCTACCTACTTACCCAATTATTATTTCTGGAACTATCATAGTTAGACAACTATGATAGTTAGAGATTTACCAGACGGTAAATCTCATATTTCAAGCACCTTTTAATTCCACCGCCTTAAAGTCCTTAGGTAAAATAATAGGTACTTTAGGTATTCTTATTTTGATTCGGTCTCATTAGCTTATACTTACGTAAGCATGGCACAACAAAAAAAGCCACGCGTGTCGGAAGAAAGAGAGCTGACAATCTTAGAAGCAAAACGTAATATTTTATTTGAGCGTATTCAAAACATTTACAAGCGCTCGAAGACCGCCGCTGCTTCCGATAGTAATAGGTAATCATTCCTTAGTTATTATATGACAGTAGATAGTATTCGAACAGATTTTCAGAAGTTGTTAGACGATTATAACACAAGATTGCTTTCTATTAATCCTGATGAACCACCGAATTATCAGGCGTACACCTCATTCGAAGACCTTTATTGTATCATTAAGCGTATACAATCACAATTGGAGGGTAAATATTCGGCACAGCCCGTTTCAGCGGCTCGCACGCCGAGATTACCGCCAATCGAGATTATGTCGTTTGACGGAGATATACGAAATTGGCCGTTATTCTATGCGAGTTTTAAGTCCACAGTGCACGATAATGGTTCTCTGACAGATGCTGACAGGTTGTACTATTTAATAGGTTAACTGTCACCGAAGGCCCAGTCCGTATTTGCAGGTGTCACACCCAGTGCTGAGAATTATCAGGTCATATTTCAGTCACTACTTGATACATATCAAGATACTCGTGTTCTGGCGTCTACCTACTTTGATCAAGCTTTAAATCTTAAACTGTCCGGTGCCGCGTCTGTCTCGAATTTCCAGCTGTTTATAGACAACTTTGTTACCGCGGTTAATTCTCTTAGAAACTTAAAATTAGAAGATCTTTCCGACTTTATGTTTCTTCAACTCGCTTTAGAAAAGTTTGACACTGAAACAATTCGTGCTTTCGAAATGACTGAACGTAATCATAAAATACCTACACTAGATAGTAAACAAAGGTCGAATAAAGCGCGAAATAGTAATAATAACACGGTCCCTAATCCGCAATCTTACGTAACATGCTCGGAATCTAATAATAATAATTCACAGAAATGTCTGTGCAGTAATATAGTGCACGACCATTTCTACAAGTGTCCCGCCTTTAATGGTTTAAATCCGACTGCTCATTTCAAGTGCGTGAATGATAACAAAGCATGCATAAATTGCTTAAGTATAAAGCATAAAACGAGTGATTGTTCTATTAAGACGAGATGTCGTTCATGTAATCAGCGACACCACTCATTGTTGCACTTCGATAAAGGTAGTTCGTTGTCAAGCCAAGCCGGTAACCTTGACACACTTACGTCGCAAGTGCAGGCCACGATAACTGCGCCTTCCGCGTCACAGAATGAAATATCGTTGTGTACGACATCCATCGCGCAGGCGACGTGCACGCGCGGACGGCCCTCGCGCATCTATAATGATCAGCGTGGGGCCAAGCCGCAGTGTATGGCGTCAGAGACGGTTCTGTTAGCGACAGCGCAAGTTATCGTTTATGATATTAATGGATCGCCGCACATGGTACGTTGTCTGCTAGATAGCGCATCTCAGAGCAATTTCATCACTTCGGATTGTTTCAAACGCCTCGGATTGTGGAATAACTTTAAAAATACTGACTTAGTAGTCAAAGGGATCGGCGGTTCAGAAAAACATTGCAAGGGTTCCGTAGATGTTAACATACATTCGCGTTTTGATATGAATATTAACTTTAACATTTCTTCGCTTATCGTGGAGCGTATTACGGACGCATTGCCGAACGCTAATGTAGACGTAGCATTACTCACTCACCTCGAGTCATTGCCGCTGGCAGACTCGGAGTTTGCGAATCCGGCAGACATTGATGTTTTGATCGGAGCTGCAATATTTCCGCATTTGCTACTAACTAAAGTGGTACGTAGTGAGCAATATAACTTACCACCCGCTATTGAGACGGTATTTGGGTATATGATTATGGGTACCGTACCAACGTTACATACTTCTCAATATATTACGTCTTGCTGTTGTTCTGTTCTTCAAGAAAATAATATTGATTCTCTTCTCAAGCGATTTTGGGAGCTTGAAGAGGTTACCGCACCGCCCTCGATGAGCCGTAAGGATCTCGAGTGTGAAGAACATTTCCGCGCTACCACTGTTCGTGACGACAGTGGCAGATACGTTGTGGCGTTGCCATTCTATGGTGACCCTTATTCGTAAGGCGACTCGTACGCTGCTGCGCTTAGACGTTTCCATTGCTTAGAACGTAAACTTGATGCATCACTTAAGTTACGCAGCGCCTATAATGACGTCATTCGTGACTACATAGATAAAGGTTTTTTTGAGTGTAGTTGTAAACAACGAGGGCAACTCTCTTCCCACATATTATATCCCGCATCACGGCGTAGTTCGTGAAGATAAAACCTCTACTAAACTTCGTGTGGTTTTAGATGCTAGTTGTAAGACTACAGCGGGTCAATCGATCAATTACATTTTGCATGCCGGCCCTAATCTACAGGGTGATTTATTTAACATTATAATCGCTCTGTCAGCTGATTGCCGCCAAATGTTCCTCAATATCGGCGTTTGCGAATCTGACCGTAGATTTCAACAGATTTTTTATCGTTTTAACAATAAGGAACCTTTGTCGTGTATCAGTTCAATCGTGTTTGTTTTGGACTCAAGTCTAGCCCATATCACGCGTTACGAATTGTTCACCAGTTGATCGCTGATGAAGGCGATCACTTTCCCGCCGCAGCAGTTGTTGCTACTTCTGCTTTGTATATGGATGACATTGCCTGTAGTGTCATATCCGCTCCGCTAGCAATTTTGCTTTGTGAAGAGCTTATTCAGCTTTTCAAGCGAGGCCAGTTTGATCTTGTCAAATGGACAAGCAACTCTAAGGAGGTTTTCGCACGCATACCAGAGTCACATAAAGCTTCTCCAGACATTGAGTTTGAGAAGTCGGTACCGCATAAAGTTCTCGGTTTACACTGGGACAAATCCTGTGATAATTTTCGGTTTGACGTCTCACCGCCAGATGATAAGTGCACCAAACGCACTATGCTGTCCACAGTGGCTCGACTATGGGACATAATGGGTTTTGTGGCTCCCACAATTTTATACGCCAAGCTCTTGATCAAGGAATTTTGGCTATCAAAGTGTGAGTGGGATGAAACACCCCCTGACCATATTGTCGCCGCTCGGGGCCAGTTTTGTATTGAGCTTACCGCGCTCAATCAAATTACTATTCCGCGTCATCTTGTGTTGGTAGATGGATGTACCATCAACTTAATAGGTTTCGCTGACGCCAGCGAGCGTGCTTACGGCGGAGTCATATATCTGCAAGTCCGCATTGGTTCTAACTACTCGGTGCAGTTAGTTTGTGCCAAGTCTAAGGTCTCGCCTATTAAAACCATTTCGGTCGCGAGGCTGGAGTTATGCGCGGCCCTTCTGCTGTCTCAGTTGCTCCGCAAGGTTCAAGACACAGTTTTGCCCCACTACTCTATTAATAAAATATACGCATTTTCTTACTCCAAAGTAATGCTTGCTTGGATATATTCATCTCCTCACCGCTGGCAGACTTTTGTCGCCAACCGCGTTAGTAAATTGATTGAACTTGTTCCCGCTACTTGTTTCAATCACGTCGCGGGTACTGAGAACACCGCTGATTGCTTGTCTCGTGGTGTCACTCCACTTAATCTTCTGCATCATCCATTGTGGCATCGTGGACCTTCTTGGATTTCCCATGATCCATCAGAGTGGCCCATGCAACCCTTTGACCACAGTGCAGAAGACGAAGATGTACCCGAACGGAAGTCTGTTTCTTATCCCGTGATTGCTGAGGTTGCGGAGTCTCCCATCTATGCACTCGCACTACGCATGTCATCGTGATCTAAGTTACTCCGCGCCATCGTTTATGTCTGTAGGTTTCTTATGCACCTATCTAATGGGACTTTTGTATCAAGTACTGATATCAAATTCGCAGAATGTAAGTTACTACGAGCTGTACAGGCTGTTCATTTTAATAACGACATTCTAAATTTGAAAAACAATGTACCTTGTTCTCCCGCTATCCTTAGGCTCAAGCCGTTTCTCGATGAACACGGCGTCATACGCGTTGGGGGTCGTCTGTCAAATTCGGATGAACCTTATAACTACAAACATCCTTGCATTCTGCCGCGTCATGATCATGTTTTCGACCTTCTTGTTGATTTTTATCACAAGAAGCACCTCCATGCTGGTACAGAGTTGCTTATGTCCTTACTTAGGCATAAGTATTGGATTTTAGCCGCTCGACGAATAATTCGTCACAGAATACATAAATGTAACGTCTGTTTCAAATTTCGTCCTCGTCCGACATGGCAGATCTTCCTAGCCAACGCGTCAATCAAGTTGATAAAGCGTTTTCACATACCGGTTGTGATTACGCAGGACCGCTGCAGTATACGCCAGTGCGTGGTCGAGGTGTTAAAAGCCGTAAAGCTTGGCTATGTATTTTTACATGCTTAACGACGCGCGCTACGCATATTGAAGTTGCGACAGATTTAAGCACGGTGTCATTTCTTGCAGCCCTTAAACGACTTCTCTCACGGCGCGGCCCTATACAGTGTTTGTATACGGATAACGGCACTTATTTCGTGGGCGCAAGCTCTTATTTACGCGACCTCTATAAGTTTCTCAGGGAAGAATATCGTACTCGTCTTCAGGAAGAACTTTCCATAAATCATATTGACTGGAAGTTTATTCCGCCAGCATCACCACATTTCGGTGGATGTTGGGAAAGCATGGTCAAAGTAATTAAAACGCATCTCTTCAAAGTTATAGGTCAACAGATCCTCTCTTACGAAGAGCTTTTAACTGTCCTTGCACAAGTCGAGGCACTGATCAACTCGCGTCCGCTCACGGCACTGAGTAGTGACCCTGCAGAACCATCCACGTTAAGCCCTGCAGATTTTCTGAACACAGTGCCATTATCGTCATTTCCGGCTCCTGAAGCAGACTCTTCAAGCTTGCTCCAGAGACATACTCTGCTGAATAAACTCGTGCAGTCGTTCTGGCGGCGCTGGCGTTCGGTATATCTACACCAGCTTCAGGCTAAATCCAAGTGGAATAGTCCTACATCCCCTATACAGGAGGGTACGTTGGTCGTCATAATACATGATAATGCTCCGCCGCTTTCATGGCCGTTAGCCATCATAGAGAAACTGCATACTTCCAAGGCTGGTATAACCCGCGTTGTTACCGTGAAAACCGCGAAGGGGAGCTACGTGCGCCCTGTTGTACGTCTCTGTCCACTTCCAACTCAGAGACATCTAGCCTGAAGTTGGATCTACCTCTTAGTTTAAGTAATTAGTTTGTAGTTTTCGCTATTATTGCGTTTGTAATTTTCGCTAAAGTTAATTTAGATTAATTTTATTATCATATCGCTGTCATAGCCTTTGATGGGTTATGCGGTAGTACACCCAACATAGCTAAGTTCAATTTCATTTTTTTTAAAGATAATCCTTTAGGGCCGGGTGGATATGGTAGCGCCATCTACCTTTCTATCGATAATAAATTATATCAACGTCAATAGTTCCACGCTTGCTGGTCCAATACGAGCGATCCTTTGTTTCCCTTCCTCCCAAGGCACGCCTTGCTGATTGGTCGCAAGGATTCAACGACGACGAGAACAGTCTAGAATAATCCGTGTCGCGCCGACCACATGTACCGTACCGCCATATTTTTACCTCCTTAAACCATAAACGCAACAAACCGCCCACGAGTGAAGTGCAGTGAAATTGTATAATTCTAGGTTGGATCCAGACGGAGTGATCAGCGTACAGCCCGATTCTGCAAAGAGCCGAAGACAGCCATCGTGTCGAGCCGAGAGAACGAAGGTAAGGTGTGCTCCCATAACCCTGTCTCTTATTCCTCCCATGAACCCATTTTCATTCACTTTCTCCTTTCCTAGGCGATAAGAACCCACATCCCTACAGTCCACAATATTAATAAGTTTCCCAAATCGCCTAAGAACATTCGGTTCGCCGAAACACCTTGCAAACAGAAATCTGATCTAGCCCGTAGTTTTAGCAAAGCGAGAGCTGTTAAAGTTACTAGAACTCAAGAATCGCACCGCATCGCCGAGCATATAGCGTCTCTTAGAGCTGCGGAGACTACTGAGCAAACACAGGAGCGTTTAGTTAGAGCTGCCGAACATATAGCGTCCCTTAGAGCTGAAGAGACTCCAGAACAAACTTAGACCCGTTTGGCTAGAGCTGCTGAGCATATAGCGTCTCTTAGAGCTAAAGAGACTCCAGAAAAAACACAGACCCGTTCGGCTAGAGTTGCAGCGCATATAGCGTCTCTTAGAGTTGAAGAAACGCAAGAAGAATCCTAAGAACGACATATTTTAAATGCTGAACGACAAGCGGAAAGGCATCGTGTATTTTCACTGCGGTCATGGCAGGCATTTCAGGAAGCTGCTTTTGATTATGGCCCACTGATTGACTATATTAACCACCGATTTGTATTCATAGGTCAAATGGATAAAAAATGCAGATATTGTGAAGCACTCAAATGGAAAGAGGAAACTCCAGGAATGTGTTGTTCTAGCGGAAAAGTTTCACTAACATTACAGGGAGAGCCGGCACAACCAATAAAATCCTTGCTTTTGTACGATAGCGATGAAGCACGGCGTTTCTTGCATAGAACACGCAAGTAAAATTCTTTCTTTCAAATGACGTCATTTGGTGTGGATAATGAGATCATTATGCCAGGGTTTTTACCTACCTATACGATCCAAGGACAAATATATCATAAGATTGGCTCTCCTCTTCCTGCTTATAACGAACAACCAACATTTTTACAAATTTACTTCATGCGTGATGAGAAAAATGAGGTAGACCGCAGCTGACAAGTTATTGAAGGGGTTGAAAGGGAAACTGTATTGAATATACAACGAATGCTACATGAAGACAACCATCTTATAAATACTTTCAAAATAGCTTTAGAAAGAATGCCAGAACAAGATTATAAGTTAGTAATTCACCCAGACCGGACACCAAGTGGGGAACGTGAAAGACGTTATAATGCACCGTTAATTAATGAAATTGCAGCTTAAGTTTCCGGCGCTCAGTTTATTTCGCGTGACATAGTTATACACCCACATGATAACTCAATAACCAGAGTGCCTCATACACACAATTTTTTTTTTCTTTTTTTTTGGGACTTCTGTAACGCATAGCGTATGTCAGTCCCATCGTACCCTAATCTTAATTACATTTCACATTAGATTTCGGCCATAAATCTGAACAGGGCTTCAGCTTCGGCACCATTTGGTTGAGACAAAAATTTGTGAAATATACCTATATCAGTCCTGTTCAAATTTAAGGTCTTAATTTAATTATTTCGACTCGTTTCATACCGGGTGCATTCCGTTAATAAATGATGCAAGTCTTCAGTAACGTCACATACCTCACAATTGGGCGATGTGACCTTCTTCATCAAGAAAGCAAATTTCCGGCATGGAATGTGTCCAGACCTGAGTCTGTGAGCAATAACAATTAACTTCCTATTTAAAGTAGTATCCAGAAACCAGGGAACACGAGGAGGCTGACACTGTATAGTTTTATACCATATTCCCTTCTCTAATGACCTTTTATCAAAATGTTCTTTCCAGAGACCGTAGCATATATTTTTAAATATCGGTAAATATTCCGAGTAATCTAGTGCAATATTAATTTCATTTCCGTTCTTAGCAGCATATTTAGCCAACATGTCAGCCTCCTCATTGCCCTTTACCTCAATATGTGATGGAATCCATTGCAATCTCAGTTGGACGTCTTTTAAGGTAATTTCATCTATTTTAGACAGAATGCCATATGCTATCGGTGTACCTCTGTGTCCAGAGGCGCATCGAGCTATATGCTGTAATGCACTTTTGCTGTCTGTACAAACTACAACCTTTTTAATGTTACCGTTATTGTTAACGTAGGTTAACGCTTCTGAGATTGCAATCAGTTCCAAGGTCATAATGGAGGTCGATTGACATAATGTTTTAAAACAATTATCCTGAACATTCATTGTTACATTGGGAACATAGAATGCCGATCCAAGACCTTCTACGCTCTTTGACCCATCTGTATATATAAAATGCCAGCCATTATATCTTATATACAATTCTCTAATAACGTCATATTTTAATGAATTAATCTCATATGAAGATTTTGACAATTTTATTGATTCTAAATCAACTGAAATTATTTCGCTTATCTTAATATTAGTTACCCATGTTCGCAAAGTAAACATTAGTAAGGGGTAATGTGACGCAATCTGTATTTCTTTAATTTCATTAATCACCCATACATGTAAGGGAATACTTTTATTTCTCCAATAACAACTTTGTTGAAGAGCGTAGAGATTCTGGAGCAGTTGAATGGTTATATTACTATCCACGGATTTTAATCTCAGACAAAACTTATAGGCTAAATATTTCCTTCGTAATTACAGTGGAACTACACACAGCTCACTCTCCATAACATGAATTGGAGAAGTTTTAATAAAGCCTCCTATTATCCTAAGAGCCTGATTTCGTAGTTTATTTAATTTATCTAAGTGGCATCTCGCACTTGCATCATATAGATAACAGCTATAGTCTATCCGACTTCTGATTAGTGCTATATATACGTGTCTTAGATGCTTAGGGTGCAAGCCCCATGACTTACCAGCCAATACTTTGAGTAAATTAAGATTCCTTTGCACCTTTTCAACTGTCATATTAATATGTTTACTCCATCTTAGTGATTTGTCTAACCAAACGCCCAAGTATTTGTATGTGTCTACTATCTCTAAATTATAACTATCTAATTTTAAATCAATTTGTAACTTTCGAAAACCTCTACTGAAAATACATACTTTGGATTTATCAGCCGATATCTCCAATCCCATTTCACCGAAAATAGCACAAAGTGTATTCAAAGCAGTTTGGAAAAGATTTTGACTTTCTCTTAAATTGTTTGTGGAAGAATACAAGACAAAATCATCTGCATATTGGCACATTGTTACATTGTAAATATTTTGAAAACACTTGATTGTTAATATATTAAAAAGTATAGGAGACATAGGATCACCCTGGGCTATGCCCCGATTAGTATACGTAATAAAATATATATTTTGTTTTGTGTCATCTTTAATCATTAGGTGTCGTTCACTTAAAAAATTTCACAAATATTGGCAAAACTTTTGACCAACTCCAATTTCCTCCAAAGTGTTTACCAGCACATCTATCAACACATTATTATAGGCATTCGTGATATCCAAAAAGCAAGCAATGGTTGGCATTTTGTGTGAGAATCCTAGGTATGTTTGGCTTACTAGTTTGACTAAGCAGTCTTGACATGACTGTCCCCTTCTGAATCCAGAGGTGTATGGGGATAGCAGTTTATTTTTCTCAATATAACACTCCAATCTTTTTGTGAGCATTGAGTGGAAGATTTTACATACACAAGAAATTAATGAAATTGGCCGGAGCTTAATCTCGTTGTTAAGTGAAGCTTTTGGAATGGGTGCCACTAATATGTCACGCCATTGTTTTGGGATATTACTAGTTTTAAAAATATAATCATAAAGTTCTAATAAGTGGAGTTTGCTATTAGGAGATAAATGATATATAAGTGAATAAGTTATGCCATCGTTACCCGCTGCTGTGTCAATACGCTTTAGGCAATTGCACATTTCTTGTAAAGTAAAATTGGCCTCCAATAATGTGTTATTTGATTTATAATATTGGGCCTTTAGATAGACATAATCTGGAGCTAAGGTGCAAAGGAGGTCCAATTTCTGATCATTTGAGACCTGTAACCCGGCTGACCTGAATCCCTTTATGGCTTGGCCATACGCTTCCACATATCTGAACTTGAAGTTCGTTCATCGATCCCGCTGCAATAGTTTTGCCAATCTTTTATCTTCGCTTGACAAATAGCATCTTCCGCAGCTTTTGTATTGCACTGAAGTTTGGTTAAATTGCTTGGTATACGGTTCTTTCTAAAGTTTTTTAAGGCCAACCTACGCTGTGCCACTTAATGAGATAGAGTAGAGTTCCAATAAGGCTTAGGACGAAAACCTGGTTTATTAACACCGCTCTTTATAAAGGGGATGTGTTCATCAGCTGCTCTATTCACCTGTTTAATAAAATTATCATACATGGACTGTACGTTGACAGTAGTTATAAACTGGAATAAATATTTTTTCTAAGGATCTGCTATATTCTGACCATTTGGCTAATTTGAAGTTGCGCTTTTTATTAATACAAAAGGACTCTATATAGTTGTTATTATGTCTGTAAGAAATTTTAATTAAGGACAGGTAGACCACGCAAAGTAGGCATATAATGCTACGAATCTTTACGCGACGTGAGCCGCGCGCTTACGTCGCGAGTGTGAACTTAGATGACCCCAATGCCGAGCGGCGAAGTGTCACAGCACACAGGTAATCGTTTTATGCAGTAGGTCAACTTATTAATTTATTTTGTAAAAATAATAAAATAAGCGAGTTCATCCTTTATTCTTGTTTTATTACATACGCAGTGAATTAGAATAGGTTTTGTATATATACATATATATTCGACATTTTAGTTTATTATAGTGTATCTCATGAAGCGACACGCGCTTCGTTTGTGGTATATATATGTGATAGGTAGTGTAAAAACAGGCTGTGAATGTGTGCGTAAAGGCAAGTGGTGTCAGTACATAACATTTCTTAGTATGATGTGTTTATGGTTGAGTGAAAAACACTTATAACAAAAAAACAACCGACATAAAATATAAACACTGCAAATTGCAAAATAGTAATTACAGAAGTCAATGATTTTGTTAGTTCTGTTTTTCCTTTTTAGACACAAATTATTATTTTGCTCTTTGTAGTGTTTATATTTCTATTGTCAGTTAGGTTTTTTTTCGAACAAAAATGTTTTTCACTCAAATTGAAAACCACATTTTTTTAAAGTGGGTAAAAAAACAACATGGAATTACTTATAAATGATTTTTAATGCAAGATGAAATAATAAACGCAAAATGACTGTTATTCGTAAATCAACATTTTGAGTAAGTATTTAGTAAATAACAAAGGAAATCTATTATATCTAATTTAATAGTGATCAATATTGATCACGCGTGAGCTTGGACCCGGTTGTGGTTCACACAATGATGGCGAAGTGTATCTATTGGGCTGCACGTTTTCTTTGTCTTGCAATGTTATATCTCTAATAGGCATACCACGTTCGTGTCTGCTGTCCACTAATTCTAGTAGCAAGCATTTCAAATAAAATTGTACCAGCTTTGGCTCCATGCTTTTCTTCCAGAACTCGTCATCTTTTTCAATGTTCTCTATGTGGATTGGCTCATTCTCTCCTGCCCAGATCCCAAGGAGACACACACGCCGTCCTGTGATATGAAGTTGTCCTTGGATTTGGTAGAACCAATTACTGTTTTTTTTTATTGTTTTGGTTTTAGTTTTTTTATTATATTTTATTATTTGAATTTTATTTTCTTCAATAGCCTTCGTCAATCCTTGTTTTGATGCTGTTATTGGACACTTAATTTCAACAATCGAATCATTCCCAATTAACCCGTCAGGCGTGGCCCCCATATAACAGGGGGATTCGTCAATTAATAATCCACAGGGCAAAATAGTAACGTTTTCTTGTCGCTGTAATTGCAGCAGCGCCTGATGTTCATTTTCTATACCATGGGCTATTGATGCAACATGAGCCAAGTTATTTTTATATAGTATATTTTTAACTAAAGGAGCCGTACTGGATGACAACTTCCGCTTACATATGGAGCCAAAGTTAGATGCTGTTATAAGCTTCTGCCTTATCTCTAGCCACTCGCTACTATCTCTTTGCAAAACTGTGGACCTCTCTATAGAGCTTCGATCAGACGTAAGTTTTTTTAAATTTTCTATATATTCGTTTTTGGCTTGCTCCATTTGAGATTCTGTCATGTCTGGCGCTGAGGAAGCTGGCCCATAATCATTTTGGTTTTGTGTCTCTCTTAATTTCCTCTTTTTTTTGTGGGATGCTCAACGTTGTATTTTCTTTTTAGAGCTCTTTTCTTCTCTACTTCCTCCACTTTTCCACCCGGGCTTTTCTTGGTAAAAGCTTTTTGAATAGTGGAAAGAGCAGCTTTTGAGTTAAATGAAACTGCTGCAGCGTGACAACGGCCCTGGTAACCTCCTTTTAATGCAAAATTTGTTCTTTTTCCCCCAATAAATTTAGCTATCACGTTATTAAAGCACTCGACAGTATTAGTGTCTACGTCTTCTATTAGACTTCGCGATTTCGCAGCAACGTTGGAAATAATTGCATTTAATCTAAAGGCAAACGTCGAATTTTGGATTTTTTATACTCCTCATTTAAATTGTCTTTTTTGTCACAGAAGTAACTCTGGCACATTCTGTGATCACCGTAAGCATGTGCCAAAGAGTTAATTATATCATTATGTAGTAACGATATAGCTACATTCCTATGATCCTGAGAAACTTTATTATGTTTTATGGAATTTACAATTGCTTTTCGCATTGACATTATTTTAAAATTGGTCAGCGTTTTCCGATGTGCCAACATATATTTAGTTTCTGTGGTAAGTCCACGTAACTTTTTGCAGAAATTACGCAAGATATGATTCCGGCACTCGATTTTCTCAACCGTCAGATTCTGATTTTCGTACGGTTTGGCATTGAGAATTTTAGCATATGTTGAAGCATCTCCATCTCCTATCATTCTGGCGTATATAAGTCTATACATTGGAATCGAGGCTTTAAATCCTTCGACTATAATTTGAGTTTCCATTGAGCTTGAAGAACCTGTGTAGTTTTTGAAACAGACATGCTGTTTTGGATCGACCTTTTTGTTAGCGGCTCTGGCACACACCAAGCAATATTTGTTTTTTACTCCAAGATATAGAACTTGGCCAGTCTTTCTGCCAATTATTGCTGCCGTACCCGATGTAGATTTATAATTTGTTCCGTAAGACCTAGTACACCATGAGCCATCAACATATACGTCAAAGACGGGGTAACCGTTCTTTGTTCTTCTTTCTGCGAGTGCTATTTCTTTTTCTTTTGCTGCAGCAGCCGCCAAAGACTCACTAGCAGTTTTCTCCCATTTTGCATAAACATCATTTTGCAATTTTAAATAATATTTTGAAGAAAATGTCGGTATATTCATGGAAGAACATAATTCCTCAAATGTAGAGTATCCAATACCGGAAGCTATGATTCCCGCGGTTGCAGCTATATTTAAATTTACTTGCTGTGAATCCTTGTAATCTTCAGAATGAACCAGACAAGTTTCTTGGCACATATTGCATTGGAATTTAAAAACAGAGATAAGTCCTAGACTTCTTTCGCTGATTAAACGAAAATTACTCATCTTGCAATCGAATAAATTATTATGTCGCCCTTTTTCTTGCAGTTCTTTAAGAAGAAAATTTATATCAACGATTCGACGTCCTGTAACAGGATGGAAATCATCTTGATTTCTAGCTTCTTCTTCCACAATAAATGTATTGCAAATATCTTCTATTCCACTGAAACAATGAATAAAAAACAATGAAGCTTTTATAAAATGTACTAATAAAACTCACGGGTTGACTTTAGACTAGCAACTCTTTCTTACATGAATACAGAGGTTTCAATTTAGCTTGGTTAATTTAAAATATACTTTGAATATAAATATACAGTAAAAGAGTATGGGGGTGATATTAACCCAGCAGTGGGACTTTATGACTGTAATACTCAATGAGTAATAGTGTAATATCAATAAGGATAAATGATGAGGGAATTAATTTTATAAGTAAAACGAAAATCTTACACTGTAGGTTGCGCTTGCGCATTAACAGGATCAAGTGTCACAAGAGAGCTGTCGGTGTTATCAACTTCACTTGCACAAGCGCTTGCCATGGTGTCATGGTGTCTGAAAAAATACCATTCTATTAAGATTTCTGAAGCGAAAAATAAAATCGGTTTCAATTCTGCACCCAAATTCATTTATAAAATAATAATTTTATCCATAGATTAGTACTAAGTAGGATAGGCACACAAAATAAATATAATAATATACCTACATAAGTACAAAAGGCGGGCTTTACAACGTGCGATAGACGCACGCACACATATAACTCAAAGTAACAAACAAACTATCTCAAATAAATGCCCGTCGTCTCGTGAGTTGGTACCATTTTGCTTTGCGATAGGTATACTAGATACTTACTTTATATTTGTGTTTTTTTTTGGACGCATACATTCCTTTGCATCGTGGTTTAGATGTACTGCAATAAAAAAAAAGATCATGAAAACGTTATCGAATTATTCTACTGTTATGATTCTACTATGTAATTATGCAGGAATAAGACTTGTCGGTGCCAGAAGGTACCTACGTATATCCGCAGAAAAGAACAGAGATTCCTAATTTCATACTAATATTATAAATGTAAAAGTGTGTATTTTTATATCTACATTATGTATGTTCCGTTTTGATGTAAAAACGGCGGTTTTTGATAAATTTTAGTACATAGACAGATGGGACACTAGGGCCGGTAATAGGCTATATAGGAACGGTTGGCTGGCGAGCGATGCCGGGGGTAACAGCTAGTAGGTAATAAACACACACAGCTGCGGCCGGCAGCGCGGCGCGCGCTGCATTTCTTTTGTTATTATAATAGTACCTACCTAGAGGTAAGAAGCGCACTCTTATTGCTATTTCTTAGAAATTATGGACAGGTTTCGAACGTAAAGGAAAAGATAGACCGTATATTAGGTTTAAAAATCAAAAGTCGTAAGTAAAAGTAAGTATTTAGATAATATTAATAGGTATGTGAATAAATAAAATTGTAAACAAACTTACCTGATTTCTCGTCTTAGCTTCCGGACTTTGCACCTGGCTACTTTCTTGTATTTATTTTTATTTCCCATACTTCTGTGCACTAATAAAAACAAATAAGAGTAACTGACTTCTTGTGATAGCCGCGCGCTTGAAAAAGGGACACAGGTCTCACCTCGACAAGGCCTAGCGGGCGACTGAAGTAACGAACGCGAGCGGCGCGAGCCGCTGTGTTATTATAATAATTTATTATTAAGAGAATTAAGCTATTTTGTAAAATGTAACCACAAATTACTTTTCTCTACGTTATTTCCTTTTTTAAGATATGATTTTTTTGTAATAAAACATTTATAAACTAAGAGTAAAACAAGAAAAACATAGTAAAAATATCGATTAAGCCTGTTTTTCGGATTTTTTTTTGATCGAGTAAAGTTTTCGATATCGTGTTTTGAACCACAAATTGTCAAAATACATAGAGTAAACTAGAACAAGTTTTTTTTTTTTTATTTAAAAAATCACGATTTCTTTGTTTATTGTTAAATCAAAGTCATGTAAAATTGGGAATACCTGGCCTTAATAGGTGGTCACTGCCCAGGTTTTCGTTCATAACACTCCAATTGAATAAGAGAGATAGGTCGGTTGAAACAAAAGTCACATCAGGGGAAGTCCTCTGAACAACGTTATTAACTAGGTTTAATCTAGTGTCACTCCCGTCATTAAGAGGAATAAATCCAGCCTCCAAGGCCGCGTCATATATCTGAATACCTCTTCCGTCGGTTTTAGAGGACCATGTTGTATGGTGACCGTTAAAGTCTCCTGCTACTATGCATTTATTTGAAAAAAGGGAAAATATTTGATCCCAATCAGACAGACTTGTACGCACTGATGACGGACAATACAATAACACAATGTTTTTAATTTCGTTACAGTTCAGAAGTTTAACTGCCATAATTTCTATTCCCGTATTTTGAATACAAATAACGCATCTTTGAACTTTGATCGATCTACACACAATAACAGCTACCCTCCGTATCCATCAATCCTATCGTTTCTAAAAATATGATATCCACTTACATTTAAATGATTTTCAGGCTCCAACCAGGTTTAAGATATTAGTGCTATATGGATTTTCTCCTGTGCCATCAACATCTCGAATTCATTACTTTTAAGTCGCAAGCTGCGTGCATTCCACTGTAACATACGTAGCTCAGATCCTTTTTTACCATTATTAGCCATTGTTAAATAAAGATATAATTTTGAGTATATATGTCATCCTTATTCAAAAATGTAAAAAGCCATTGGCCACATACTTCAATTACAAGTTTTCCTAATTGTTGAAGTTTGTATTTCCACTCCGTGTCAGCAAAACATATTCCTTTAACTTTTTTAAAGAGACTATAGAAATCTAGATTAATACTACAGTTATTCTTAGTTTCCGAGTTGTTTTCTTTCTCTAGGTTCACAGTCTTATCACACTTCTCTTCACTGTTGTTATCGCTGTAATATTTATTTTTCTCTAAGCTCTTCTTTTTGGATACATGCTCCTTCTGAATCCGCTCCTGTATTAAACTTTCTTTTTCAGGATTATCATTTGAGTGCAGGTTATTATCAGAATAACTATTATGAACGATTGCCTCTGTTACCAGTACATCTCTGTACGTCTTCTGGGTATTTTGCAGCTGTGACTAGTTAAAGTTTCCATATTTTTCTATGTTTTCCATTCTATTAATATTTTCTGAATTTGTTTTTTCTTTCAAAGGTTTTTTTCTGTCTAAGGCTTTCCTATAATTACAATTTTGTCGAGTCATAACATCTCTTATCTCTTTCTCCTTTAAAATCACTGGACACTTCTTGTACATGGCCATATGCGATCCTTTACAGTTGACACAGACAAACTTATTTGGATCACAATTAGCGTGACAATCACCACATTTGGGACATATATTTTTTTTAATAGGGCATAATCTAGATAGATGTCCAAATCTCCAACATTCAGAACATTGGGACACTGGAAAAGTATACGGTTCCACTTTAATCCTGCAACCGTATGCGTATACATACGGCGGTAAAGTAGAACTTTTGAAACAAATTCTTATAGTTTCCGAGTCTGTCCATTCTCCGCTATCAGATGATCTTTTGAGTCTTCTTATTGATATTACATCATATTCACATGAAACACTTTCAAGAATTTCTTTCTCTTCAATATTTAAATCTATTTGTCTTAGTATTCCATAACATAAATAAGTCTCATCAGTCCTCTGTACTCTGTATCCTAAATTGGTAAATTTTTCACAATTCAGTAGCTTAGAAGCACTTTCTTTATTATCAAAATAGATCAGTATTCTAAAGGCATTTTTGTATACCATTCACTACATCTTTAATATAATTGATAATATATTATAATATGATTGTAACAGTTTTGCCATTCCAAATTGTTTTGGCAAGGTTGCCTTACCTGTCACAGATAAACATATATAGCTGTTAGCCTCAGATCTTTCACATTGTTCTTTTCCTAGTTTGTCACTAGTTGATTCCTTCCTGTATACCCGTTTTTGGCCTCTAATAACTGTCACAAAATCATCTTCCACTATTTCCTCATCATCCTGTCGCCCTTTCTTCTCTGCAAGTCGTTGCTCACTCTCTTAGTTCATTATCTCTGCGGTTAAAGTCATGTTAAGTTGTTGTTCACTCTGTATATTCATTCTCCCTTTGTTTAAAGTCAAGTTAAGTTGTTCACTCTCAAGTACTGGTTCCTGCTCCATTTCGTCGCTGCCACTTGAGGCACCAAGGTCCACATCAAAGATTTCAGCCATTTAATAGCAAAATAAAATTATATTTTAACATAATTATAGTGAGGGTAGTAGGTAAAATATCGCGATACAATTATCCGGTGAGGCTAAACGTGTGCGTTCGACTCGGATGCTCGCGCGCAACTGATACACACAAATTTTACGACGCTTTGCAATACCCAATACTTTTCAGCAAGAGACAAGAGGGATACCACTTTCAAATTCCACAAGTAAGTCCTGTAACAGGCCTCCCTGTGCCCAACAAAACGGTATCATGTATGGATTTTTACATACATAGTCTCACGCCTATATCCCCGAAGAGGTAGGCAGAGATATATTGCTACACCCACGTTTCGCCAGATTTATTTTAGTCCCACGTTATAGGGGGCGAGCCTATTGCCGTACGGGGCACATTACCAGACGCCGAGCTGCTACTGAGAATTTCCTAACGGAAAAACCCAATAACACTTGGCCCGACCCGGGGATCGAACCCGAGACCTCCCAATCCCACGCGCACATTTATGCCGCGAGACCAACGAGGCAGTCGTGACGTGTTCAAGGAACTCCTGTTCAAAATTGGCCTGGTGTCAAATCAGGAGATGCCTTAGGACGAGTTTATACAGTTCATGTAAGTAACATGTAGTGTTTTTGTCTGAGAATGCTTCTTCACCATGTGCGTGGGCCAACATTTTTCACTGATCGCAGAAAACACAATGATCAGATATATTCAACATATCGCGGGGCATGTGAGGCCAAAGGGTTGCTAGAGAATGACAATCACTGGAATGTAACACTCGAAGGGGCTGCACAATATAGTTCAGCAGCAAAAATCAGAGAGCTTTTTGTTATATTAATAGCAACATGCGGTCTTTCAAACCCCCAACAGTTATGGGAAAATCACCAAAATGATATGAGTGATGATATATTACATATAATACAAGAGAGCAATCCAAACGAGTCCTACAACGATTAATATTTAAAAAGGCTCTAAGTAAGATTGAAGACCAAGTATTAAGTATTACTGTAAAAGATTTATCTCATTTTGGGATGAACAAGCCACAAAGAATCGATGAGGTTAGCGAGACCTGGATTACGACGCGTTTTTACAACAACAAATAACGGAGTTTGTTCCACGTTTGAACGCTGAGCAAAAATTGGTTTTCAATAGTGTTGTTCAAAAACTTGAAAGTGGCGAAGGTGGTTTGTTCTTTTTGGATGCCCCAGGAGGGACTGGCAAAACTTTTCATTTAAATTAACTTTTAGCACCAATTCGAAAAGACAATTGTGTTGCTATTGCTGTAGCCTTCCCCAGGAATAGCGGCTACCCTTCTGAGAGGAGGCCGAACGGCACGTTCAGTTCTTAAATTACCGTACCGCTCAACAGGAAATGCCTGTATGCAAAATCAGTAAAAACAGCGAGCGTGGGCGCTAATTGCAGCAAAGTAAGCTTCTGTTTTGGGACGAATGTACGAGAGCAATCGAAGCGTTGGACCAAACTTTGAAAGATATCATGGGCAATCAAAGTATCATGGGAGGAATTATGGTACTTTTAGCTGGAGATTTTAGTTAGACACTACCAGTGATTACAAGGGGCACACCTGCTGATGAAATAAACGCATGTTTAAAGGCATCTGTATTATGGCCGCATGTAAAAAAAATCTGTCTAACTATTAATATGCTAGTACAACTCCACAATGATGTACAGGCAGGATTGTATGCAGATGCTCTCTAAAAAATTGGAGAAGATCTTTTGGAAAAAGATAATAATAGTTTGGTCACACTGAGCCCCGAATTCTGTAATATTTTCAATACCACAGAAGATTTAACAAATCACGTATATAGCAATATTCAGAGTAACATAGGAAATAGCGAATAGTTGTGTGAAAGAGCAATTTTTGCGTCGACGAATGAAACAGTGCGGCAACGACCAAATAATGGCACGTGTGGAAGGTGATGTTATTGGGTACCTTTCGTTAGACAATGTTATGGATACTGACCAAGTTACTTCAAACACTATAGAGTTAATGAACTCCTTAGAATTTTCAGGAGTACCTTCACACAAATTGAGACTAAAAATTGGTGTTCCAGTCCTGTTAATGCGGAATCTTGATGCACCAAAACTGTGTAATGGCACACGGCTACAAGTAACACACCTAGGACGAAACATTATAAAAGCTAATATATCGACTGGGACGGCAAAATGGCAAAATGTTTTATTATTTATGTTTTTACTCTTCCAAACTGGAACGACAAATCAGTTGGAATAATGGTATTCCAACTGATTTGTTGTTCCAGTTTGGAAGAGTCCAATTTCCCCTGAAACCTGCTTTTGCCATAACAATTAATAAGGCTCAAGGGCAAACACTCAAGTTTGCAGGTATCCATTTAGAAAAATTATGTTTCTCCCATGGGAGTTCGTTCCACGTCGTTTACAGAAATGTGTTAATTTTTTTATGTATAGTCTGCACTCGCGATATTTAACGCATCATCGGCCTTTCAGCCTGCGGTGCCAAACGGAGCGTACCAAAATAAAATATGAAGTACAACACAGTCTATTTGCAGATATTGAGCGACAAAGTAGTATGAAGTGCTACGACAACAAAGAGATGTCAAACACAGAACGCTTTATGCTGCAAAAAAAAACTCTTAAACGTTACCACATTGAATCATACAAAGCAAAACGGTTTCTAAATTGTTGAATTTAAATATCATGTTGCTATGTATTGTATATGTGTGTCACCGTAAAATGACAAAACCTATTAAATTATCAAAAGTGACTGCCGCCTGACTTACGCAACCCAAAGGGATAGCGATATTTCGTGGTTTAGACCAGTGTCAATAAATTCAAGGTTTTTAACTGGCCAAAAAATAATGGCCCATGTGGTGACGGATTAACAATATAAATTGTCACTACCCCCTTCACATCGTTAGGTGTTGGAAGAGGCGATTTAGGAAAATACGGTTTATTTATCGCGATAAAAGCACTACAGCCTCCTACCTCCACATAAAAATCATACCATAAAATCGCTCCGTTGCGATGTAAAAGAAGCACAAACAGATACCTTTTGCATTTATAATACTAGAGTAGACTTGGTGACTCGCTAGTTTAAAGGTAGTCTTGACAGCACATCACTACACCTGCTAATGTAAGAATATATATCAAATCCCAATAAATATTTTTTTTTAGCTAAGCTTTCTTGGCTGCCAAATATACCGTAATATTTCAAACATGACTGAACTCAGTACATCGATGCAGTTACTTCAGCGGAAGCCCCGAAGACGACAAACCCGATATAGGATTTCAAGAATTTACCTATTTATTATTTTAACTATATTATTGGAAGACCAAAAAGTTATACACGTCTAAAATTTAAATGATTGAAGCTTGCATATTTAAATCGAAAAAGCGGTTTTATTTCGAGTCTGAGTGTTCATTGTCTTAATGTTTGTAAAATACTTGCGAATCACGATCGTATTCTGATGTGGGAGATGTATTTTCAAAACCGGTTCACGCAAACAGTCAGGGTACCGAAATTTTCTACCAGCATACACTAGCAGTACAAAATAAATTTTACAAATAATTTCTACCGTATTTAATGATGAGGTGAACGCTCTAAGATCACAGATAACAATGTAAAACCTAAAGTGTCAAAGTCTAGACCACAATCACGCAACGTTACACCTAAGCAGTCTGTTTGTCATTTGTTGAACACAGTATTGTAAACAGAAATTAATTAAATTGATTTTGAACGCGAAGTTGAAGTTAATAAATTTTGTTTGCTCAGATGACGCAGTGGATACTGCTCGGTCATGAGTTTTTGGGTTCGGTTCCTGAGTGTAAACAAATGCGAAAAGACTTACGATCTAAGTATAAACCATGCAATATTTTTTTTGGATTTCATATCTGGTTTTGTTTCATTAAGACTATTATTTATTTATTTATATTTTATTGGCACACCAACAACTCATAGGCATCACACTTAAAAGAAACACAGTATTTAATACATATCATGCACTAGCCTATTCACTAATAACAGATGTGATACAGCATTTTCAAAAGAGCAGTACATAGCGAAAAGTTAAACACAATGTATATAAATTAAACATTTGAAGGAACTTATAACTAAACACAAAATATCAAATCTCATAAAAGTTCCACAATCTTATTGTTATAATGGACATTATCTGTTAAATATAATATTATGTCAAATATGTCAAATTGAAAGCATGCAGCACTTAATATATTATACAATGTATTATATTATTGTTCGATTCCCGCTCGAGTCAAACATTTGTGTGCATGAACATGGATGTTTGACTTGGTCTGGGTGTTTCTATATATAATATGTATGTATTTACAAAAAAAAAGTATATATGTATGTTTATCCATTATCTAGTACCCATAAGTACAAGCTTCTGCTAGTTTGGGACTAGATGGTGATGTGTGTATGTGGTAGAATATTATATTATATTAAGTGCTGCACGCCTCCAATTTGACACTTGATCAAAGTTAAAATCAATGTTGTTTGATTGTTGACATGTATTAAAGCTGTTCATCATTTTATTTAATTGGGAAAGTTTACCTATGTTAGTTCTACTATGACATAATTGAAAGGTACGGGATCGGTTTACTCTACTATTTATCCTTGGCACAAAAAAATTATACTGGCCAGCAGATTTGGTTCCAAAATTTTACCATTAACAAACCCATGGATAAACATATCAAGCGTCTTTTTTGTAGCGTGGTCATTTTAAAGTATTGCAGTCTAGCATCATATCCAACTCTCCAAAGAATGCCTTGTGAATGATCGTTGCACTCTTTCTAGACGGTCTATGTGAACTTGGTAAAACGGATTCCATACTTGGCTGCAATACTCGAGGTGACTTCTGTCCAGTGCACAGTATAAAGATGTAGATAACTCGTTATCATGGTCTGTGAACTAACGTTTTTGTGATTTTGTGTATTCATATATCGTCACTTCTGTACCATACATTTCCACCATAGTCCTGAACATGGTCACGAGTTGTATACATTATAAGTCGTAAGTGGATGCTCCTGTTACACAATATTCGCTGTTTGCATTGGAAGGCTAACTAAAACACATAATTTAGTAACTGCATTAATTACTTAAGTATTACGTCTGTAACTAATACTATTTATAAGTAATTTAGTACAATGTGTAACAGTTGCAGCTCCTTACAAAAATAAAAATATGTACCATAATATTGGCGATTTAAAAGAGTGGCCTCGAGTTTTATTGCCCGTTCTTTCTCGTGGCTCTACCTATTGCTTTGCGAACGAGGCAGTAAATGTAAATGTAGAAGCATTAAGTAATTTAATTTTAAAATTGACGTTCATAAGCGTCACCTTGTGACCTAGATGAATAAATGATTTTGACTTTGACTTTGACTTTGACATTGCAGAGTCTTGATTCTTTTAAACCGTTTTCCTACCCGTTTGATTAACCCGAGCATTCTGTTACTATGGTTTATAGCTAGTCAATTATAAACTCGTAACGTGAACAACATAATAGAGTACCAAGATTATTATATAATCATTGCACCAACTTTGCTTTTAAAAATAAGTTACACTTTCTGTTTAAGGTAAGACAAGGTAACATGTTGCCTCCAAGACATTTCAATTATGATAAGTAAATTAGTTTTGTTTTAATTAAATTTAGCTTACACTACTAACCTTAAAATGTTTGCTAGGCACGTTTAAAGAGTTAGTTTATAATCCCCTTTTTCATCAAAAGATTACAAAAAAAAAAAAATTACAATATTTTATATCATTTTAAAGCCACTGTTTTATTTCAAAGTCAAGATAATAGTACGAAAGCCGAAAAGGACGAACTGTGTCATAGCAAACTATAACAATACAAATAAATGTGATCGATCAATTTAGTTCGGTAAGAATGGCAAACTGAATAATCGATTTGTGCGCATTTATATACAAGTTTCAACTTGCGTGTTGCTCAATGGATATTTTTATTACTTACCAGATTAGATCAGATCGTAAATTTCAGAAAGTATTGTATTACGCGAAATCGTCTATATCTTGTACGTTAAGGGATGTATAGAACATAACGTCAGATTGTACTCGATCTACCCTGTTTGGAGATTTCTATCAATGACGTCGTAATTTTCATGAATTGCACATCTTTTCTAAAGTACCTATTCAAATTGAAAAATAAATGAATTAGTCTATATAAATAGTATCGTGGCATGTAAAAGAGATGATATCCCCCTTCCAACATAGTTTTGTGGTTAGAAAGTCTGCAAACACGAATTTACTGTGCCTTCTGAATGAAAAAGCTCGTCATATGGACTCTGGGCTCCAGACAGACGCAGTTTATACGGACTTTACCAGTGCTTTTGATAAAGTTGACCATAGTATATGTCGGCGATACGCCAGGGTTATGGTGTCCAGACTCCATAATAAAAACACTCACGTAATATTACTTGGTTTATTATCAGTTGATTTCTAGCACAGAATTGAATTAAAATGTGAACTACAGTCCTTTTTATACACTAACCGTCATAAATGTTTAACAACTGCCACTTCCTTTACAACATAATTATAATTGAAATTACTATACAATTAATTATCAAAAATCAACATTAATATTGTTATGAATTTTGCACAACACCATATGATTTATTTTATACGAATAACAAATTTATTTTAATAATCAAACGCTGCTTTACAACATTCGCAACAGATGGCGCTATCAACAGGATGTAAATATAAGCGCATGTTATTTATTACCGTAAACATAAAAATAAGTATCAGAATAATGTTACCTAATTAGTACTAATTGGTTTTACTTTGAAAGTTTCTGGAGTTATCTTAATAATTAAGTGATATATTAAATACCCAATCTTTATGATATACGGGATTTGGGTGAAATAATGGACAGCAAATTGGATTTCATTAGTCATGTCGATAAAGTTATAAACCATAGTAACAGAATGCTCGGGTTAATCAAACGGGAAGGAAAACGGTTTAAAAGAATCAAGACTCTGCAATCTTTATACTGTGCACTGGACAGAAGTCACCTCGAGTATTGCAGCCAAGTATGGAATCCGTTTTACCAAGTTCACATAGACCGTCTAGAAAGAGTGCAACGATCATTCACAAGGCATTCTTTGGAGAGTTGGATATGATGCTAGACTGCAATACTTTAAAATGACCACGCTACAAAAAAGACGCTTGATATGAAATTTATCCATGGGTTTGTTAATGGTAAAATTTTGGAACCAAATCTGCTGGCCAGTATATTTTTTTTGTGCCAAGGATAAATAGTAGAGTAAACCGATCCCGTACCTTTCAATTATGTCATAGTAGAACTAACATAGGTAAACTTTCCCAATTAAATAAAATGATGAACAGCTTTAATACATGTCAACAATCAAACAACATTGATTTTAACTTTGATCAAGTGTCAAATTGGAGGCGTGCAGCACTTAATATAATATAATATTCTGCCACATACACACATCACCATCAAGTCCCAAACTAGCAGAAGCTTGTACTTATGGGTACTAGATAATGGATAAACATACATATATACTTTTTTTTTGTAAATACATACATATTATATATAGAAACATCCAGACTAAGTCAAACATCCATGTTCATGCACACAAATGTTTGACTCGAGCGGGAATTGAACAATAATATAATACATTGTATAATATATTAAGTGCTGCATGCTTTCAATTTGACATATTTGACATAATATTATATTTAACAGATAATGTCCATTATAACAATAAGATTGTGGAACTTTTATGAGATTTGATATTTTGTGTTTAGTTATAAGTTCCTTCAAATGTTTAATTTATATACATTGTGTTTAACTTTTCGCTATGTACTGCTCTTTTGAAAATGCTGTATCACATCTGTTATTAGTGAATAGGCTAGTGCATGATATGTATTAAATACTGTGTTTCTTTTAAGTGTGATGCCTATGAGTTGTTGGTGTGCCAATAAAATATAAATAAATAAATAATAGTCTTAATGAAACAAAACCAGATATGAAATCC
Source organism: Euclidia mi (assembly GCA_944739405.2). NCBI lineage: Eukaryota > Metazoa > Arthropoda > Insecta > Lepidoptera > Erebidae > Euclidia > Euclidia mi. Next base: position 55,388 of record CALYKY020000196.1, read on the forward strand.
AAAAAAAATATTGCATGGTTTATACTTAGATCGTAAGTCTTTTCGCATTTGTTTACACTCAGGAACCGAACCCAAAAACTCATGACCGAGCAGTATCCACTGCGTCATCTGATCAAACAAAATTTATTAACTTCAACTTCGCGTTCAAAGTCAATTTAATTAATTTCTGTTTACAATACTGTGTTCAACAAATGACAAACAGACTGCTTAGGTGTAACGTTGCGTGATTGTGGTCTAGACTTTGACACTTTAGGTTTTACATTGTTATCTGTGATCTTAGAGCGTTCACCTCATCATTAAATACGGTAGAAATTATTTGTAAAATTTATTTTGTACTGCTAGTGTATGCTGGTAGAAAATTTCGGTACCCTGACTGTTTGCGTGAACCGGTTTTGAAAATACATCTCCCACATCAGAATACGATCGTGATTCGCAAGTATTTTACAAACATTAAGACAATGAACACTCAGACTCGAAATAAAACCGCTTTTTCGATTTAAATATGCAAGCTTCAATCATTTAAATTTTAGACGTGTATAACTTTTTGGTCTTCCAATAATATAGTTAAAATAATAAATAGGTAAATTCTTGAAATCCTATATCGGGTTTGTCGTCTTCGGGGCTTCCGCTGAAGTAACTGCATCGATGTACTGAGTTCAGTCATGTTTGAAATATTACGGTATATTTGGCAGCCAAGAAAGCTTAGCTAAAAAAAAATATTTATTGGGATTTGATATATATTCTTACATTAGCAGGTGTAGTGATGTGCTGTCAAGACTACCTTTAAACTAGCGAATCACCAAGTCTACTCTAGTATTATAAATGCAAAAGGTATCTGTTTGTGCTTCTTTTACATCGCAACGGAGCGATTTTATGGTATGATTTTTATGTGGAGGTAGGAGGCTGTAGTGCTTTTATCGCGATAAATAAACCGTATTTTCCTAAGTCGCCTCTTCCAACACCTAACGATGTGAAGGGGGTAGTGACAATTTATATTGTTAATCCGTCACCACATGGACCATTATTTTTTGGCCAGTTAAAAACCTTGAATTTATTGACACTGGTCTAAACCACGAAATATCGCTATCCCTTTGGGTTGCGTAAGTCAGGCGGCAGTCACTTTTGATAATTTAATAGGTTTTGTCATTTTACGGTGACACACATATACAATACATAGCAACATGATTTTTAAATTCAACAATTTAGAAACCGTTTTGCTTTGTATGATTCAATGTGGTAACGTTTAAGAGTTTTTTTTTGCAGCATAAAGCGTTCTGTGTTTGACATCTCTTTGTTGTCGTAGCATTTCATACTACTTTGTCGCTCAATATCTGCAAATAGACTGTGTTGTACTTCATATTTTATTTTGGTACGCTCCGTTTGGCACCGCAGGCTGAAAGGCCAATGATGCGTTAAATATCGCGAGTGCAACTTTGAATACAGAGAAAACTGGCTGCTACATATCAATCGGCGATAACGTTTAACGAATTACTTATATCAAATTCCTAAATGTACATTTTCTAATAAATAAATATTTATTTAACATACATTTGGTTTAAATTTTAATGTTAATGAATATTTTTTTTACTTAATTTTCCATTGTTGTTTGCCCGGCCCGACGTACTGTAGGCTGGAAACCACCAAGAATAACGTATTCGGCGGCTTAGATACAAATACAAAAATCTGCATTTGTGTTTACAATACAATTTTATGATTTATTATTTTTATTAGCTGTACTTTCTTTTCAATAATGAACCAGATTCAATAATAAGCTAGTCTCATTAGTTTATTGAATACAATGCAGAATAAAAAATATTACAATGACAGAAAGCAAGATACTGTCTGAAACTGGAGTTATACAAAGGAGCACTACAGAATAACTGGCAATTCTCGTGCCAGTGTAAGGATATTGGAAATATAAGGCTTCAATATTGAAATAAGTTAGTTGAAGACTTGAATGTTATTCGAAATTTCGAGTTTATACAGCTGTCTGAATACAAGTTCGGCCTTAACAATTTCTATGTCTTGTCCGTTATTTGGTTGTGTTTCTATGATTACGTGTTCATGTAAAGTAATAGCGTTAATTTTAAGCTTTCGCCACTTTCACACAAAGTAATATTAACGTTGAGGATGAAACGCAACATTATTTATAGACCCTTCTATTCGTTATTTGTCTTTACTTCACATTCTGTACATTGATCCTTTTTTGAAACCGGAACACTACCCATTTACCGTCTGAATATTTTGTGTAAATATTTAAAGTTGGTAATGAGCAGTCGACTCGAGTCTCAGTCACAAAAGCCAATTATTTTCTTGTGTTGCTTTTATATTCAATTGAGGGAGAAAGTCGAGACATAGTACCTCCACCAAGAGCTGTTATCGAATACAACTTCGATAGGTAGAATAATTTATTGATAAATTGGCGTGTTGTTTGGTATAATTTGTTGTTTACCGTAGGCATTCTGTGTCTTGTTCTCTATAATTATGTATGTTATACATAGGTTGATTCTGTGTTCGTTAAAATAACGTTATCTATGACTGATAGTTATGCTATTACTTTCTATAGTAATATGTAAATAGATAGTGAAAATTGTGTTACTTTCTTTTAGATACAGTAAAACATAAACTGCTCGCAATATTGTCTACTAGATGTGCTTCTCGTTACACCCGCCTTATTTAAGACTATTGCACCCTACCCGTGGCTCAAAGCGTGATGTTATATAGCTTGTAGCATTCCTCAATACATGAGCTATTCGACACAAATTTATTCAAATCGGGCCAGTAGTTCTTGAGATTAGCGCATTTAACTTATACGGGATAATTTCCCCAGCTTTATTAAATGAGTATAATAATATGCGTATCGCGAGAATGAAGGTACAACATGTGTTTAAGTTGTTTAGACATAGAGATTTAATCTAGCCTAAATATACGTTTAAACCACAAAGATTGACTCAAGTGATTCGAAAATCAAATGTTTTTGTTTAATATCTGATAGCAATGTGTAAATTGTTCCAGAATATTATTATTAATAAAATGTGAAAACAAATAGTTAAAATTCGTATAGTTATAAAATGTTTCTTATATATTCCTATGGGAATCAGACGAGCTGTGGATAAAGAGAAATTACCTAAATTAAGATCGGTGCTGTATTTTTATTATTTAATTGAAAATATATTTATAAAATGTGTAAAAACTGCACTTAGCATATTATATATCATCTATAAACAGATTGTTGTATATAAAATGTAGTAGGTACCTATTGTTCTACAGAGAATAAAATGTTTATCAGATTGTAGTAAATTACTAAACTATTTACCTGTAATGATGATCCGCAGGCAGTTGTTTTCATAACCCGTGTATTCACCAGAAACATTAATTAGCGGACTGTGGGTGTATGATTGATATAAATGATGCAATATTTACATCACGTGACCACGCTGAGCTAAATACTTGTTTACTACATGACGCTCGCTGCTCTCGCAGCGCCACCACCGGCCAACAGAAGTAACTAAGTGGTCGGATATGGTTGTAAACAATTCACTGGCACTTTGTTTATACTAATTTGATTGTATTTGTTTGTTGTGTACGCGTATAACCTGTTTTTTTTTTTATGTGTTATTATAAACTAGTATTTAAGTATAAATTAGATAAGTATATTTGTTAATTACGTCATTGACGTCACTTGGGGCAGGCATTGAAAATCAGCAAGTCGTATCGCGGCTAACGTCACGAACGGCGCGACGCTGAATGCCTGCCTCTTTGACACATCGACGGCGTACAGTATAAATCTTATATTTCTTATATTCTTCTGAATGTGGGTAGGGTAAAAAATTGTCTTGGGTATTGTGAACCCATACTATTAAGTTTATGTACGTACCTACCTATCTGCTCACATAAAGGGCTATACCTGTTCATATGTACCTATTTGTTTATTATGTACCTATTGAATAATTGTACGCTGTTGTAATGTGTCAATAAATGCTTTTTACTTTTACTTTTACTTTTTACTATTATTTTTACAGACCATGAAAATCATTGCCAGATTCTAGGTCAGCGAGGCACTCGTAAAAATTACTACAGCAGGTAAAAAGTTTCAGACAAAGGCATCTAAAACAATTAAACACACAATTTCAGTCTTCATCCAAATATATTTGCAGGTCAAACTTAGTAGAAGGTCGCAATTCGCCAAAATTATGCAAATTCTTGTAACGGCGCGGCGTGACGAACTGAATTTTTAATTTCTAAAGAAAACTTGGACGAAAACAATTGAATTAGAATGACCCTTACCAGGTAGACAAGGGAATAGAATATGATTTTAAATTGATTATACGGGAATATTTTATGTTCTTTAATAAAATAATAATTTGGCGGTTAAAATCCAGGGACAGCATCTATTTTTTAAAAATTTGCTTGCGTTCCAAAATGCTTGCAAAATAATTTTGGGACAAAGAAATTGAAGAGAAAAGAAAGACTTGGCTAGTTGTCACGGTATCTTAAGTTTATCTTGCATGCTAGATCAGCTGTTAATATACTGATACTAATAATCAAAACATCAGTAATACAGTTCCTACGTTCTGTCACTGATAAAAACTAAGTAATATGAAGTAGGTACCTACTCACGACAGTGTTGCATATACATCTGTCTATTATATCTAGAAAACAATAATCTTTATCAGCGAAAGATATTCCATGATAGTTCTATCGAAAAGTAATTCTATCGTTTCAATTGGAAATTGTCTAAGGTCTATATGCAGATAGAAAGGAAAATAGTCCAGAGTTTTTATAAGACTGGAATAAATCCTCAAAATACAAAATATTGAAAATCTCTACTGATGTCAACCTGTCACATTCATCAGCACAATGCTGATGAATTACTTTAATAAAGGATTACCTACTTGAACATTTAGGTATTGCTTCTGCGATGCAATTTGAAATTACCCACCCTTTATGATCGAGCTTACTATAAGGTTGCATAGTCTTGTTTGTGAATACGAGTAATTCTAACACAATTGAATGAATAGCTTCAACCAAGACAACTTCATTGTTATTATTTGCTTGGTAAATCTCGTTCTGACATTCGCATAACTACTACAGATCAAACAAATAAACAGTCCAGGGCTCTGATCTCTCCCAACATTGGCGTATGCTGTCATTACAAAAATAACTTGCGCACACACGAAATCAGGACAAATATTTGTACTTACATACGGTTATCATGTCCGTGACCTTTACCCGGAAAGCTGTCGCTAGTATTTGACGCATTCAAATACAGTCCCGCGTTCAACTTAAAACATTTCACCCGTAATGGAAACGCCTGCAGTTCCGCCAAAAAGCAATTTTGGAAGAAGAAAATTCGGTAGCGAAGTTGAAAACTTTTTACAATAATATAACTATGAGGAATGTTTTCATCGACCATACAAGCTAACTAGCATGTTAAAGTTGGCTCGTTAAAAATAACGGTAACGCTAAAATAACGGTATTTCACCGTTACCGTTACATTTGTTACGCAAGTTGCGAACAAGTTGACTGTCAAAACGTGTACCTAATAGTAAAAATTCTTGAATATTTTCCCCTGGACTGAGTTGTATCGAATAAATTTTAAATTTTGCCAATATTCATTGCTAATCGAACTTGATATAGAAATGGAAAACTTAGTTGCTTACAGTCTTGTGCAAATTTGAATCGATTAAATGTCAGGGTATCTTAAATGTTATGCAAATAGGAGTGAGAAAAGTAAAGAATAGCTCAAGAATTTTCTTTCTCAACTAACTTTTCTCAGTTCGCTGTCGGTTCTACAAAACAAACTGTGATAGTGTGGTGTAATTAAATAAAACTGATCTAGAAAAGCAGCGACTGTTTTATAAGATTCATATATTATATCTGAATAGATGTAAATTTTTAAATAACTTTGCTACATTCCTTTACGTTGTAATAAGATTTAGGAATAAAAGTATTTATTGGAGCGTGTAGTCAGTGATGGCAACCATACGGACCTGACGAGTTCAAGGTGATGCAGGCTACCTCATACGGTATTATAGCCTACCGCGGGTACTACCGCTTTAATAAGTAAGTAAACAAAAGTCTTACTTCTTCATGCATCAGTTAGCAAGTATAGAATAAGTCTCGATCTTTGACAATAGTTACCGGGAGCGGTATAGAAAGCTTAACCCATGAGAAGGCGCGCCCTAAAATGTTACACGAGCAGGCGCGCGTGAGAAAAGCTCTCACGCTACTTCAAATGACGTTTTCTTTGAGATCAATTATATTTTTCCATAAATTGTTTTAATAAATTGAAAGTCTTTATTTATTTCAATAAAGTGTTTTATTAAAAGTAAGTAACAACAAATGCAGTATTATGTGCAAACTAAAAAAATATCGCACTTAGGCTTTAATATTTGGCTAACTTTACAAAAAAATATATATATAAAAAACAAAATCACAACAAAAAGGGAATTATTTCATCTTCCATTAAATATTGAGTTATGTGTCTTTGATAATACATATCGCATATAAAAGTAACATGCCCTGTGCACACTGATATACTGCACAAAATACATGCATTTTTTAACGCATTTTGCTAATGTGGCCATAGGAAGTGTGGTTTTTGCGAAAGTGATATTTTACGAATGTGGCATTATGTGCCTAATCATACTGGTGTCTAATAGTGATACAACAATTCATTTGCCTAGCAGATTCTTATGCATATTTTAATTATCTACATGACATTTCTTAACTGTTCGTTCAGATAAGACCGCGCGAGATTTTATTTTTTAAACCTCTATAACATTTTCCCTGCACATCCTGCACAGCTTGCAGAGTTACACCAATACAAAAAAAGTTACACTTATTGAGATCTTTCATCTGTAAATATAACATTTTTGCGTTAGGTACTGAATGACTCACATACAATCTACAGCCATAACTACGGGGTGCAAGACGCTGAAATTTGGCATGTATGTTCCTTGGTGACTATAGGAGTGCACTAAGAAGGGATGTCCCGAAACTATCACGGGATCAGGCAGAAACAGTTAAGTGCGGGCGTAGCTGCTGGCACCTTCTAGTTTGATATAGGTCTCAAGATCTTACAACACTTTGAATGAAACCGCGCATTCTCCTTTGTGGGGTTTTCCGATCAATCATACTAGAACTTGTTTACTGTAAGAAACACATAAAACATGTAAATACTATATCCACTAACTTAATCAATAACTGTGCACAATAACTACGAAAAATCAATCAAATCAATTTTGTTATTAAGAAAAAAATACTTACATGAGCGGGCGCGTGATGAGCAAAATGCCGCGCTTCACGATGCACCGCACACAAACCCATCACCACGCAGTCGTGGTGGCACTGAGCACCGCGGCGTTACATCAGGCGACAGGGGATGAAATTTTAGGAAGGTACTGTGAAGCTAGTAGTGCCACAATATAGCTAAAGTTGAAATTTTGGGCAATGAATTTATGCGTGAGCAAAATGCTCATAGCGCGCCTTCTCACGGGTTAATCCTCATATTGACTCATAGCAAATTAGGATTGGGTCTGGCGGTGGACTGCACAGGCTGTAGAGGTGGAGAGGTAGAACGCGAAACTTTCCGTGCTAGTTTTAGTTTGTCGTACTTTTGTGTAGAAACAGTCTTTGAGAAGATCATAGTCATATTTATACTACCATGCGGCGAGTTCACCACACCGTGTAAAATATTGCTGTAGACAAGAGTCCTGATAATTTTTAATAATTGGCAACATAACTATGTAGTTACAAACAGTTTCATAAATGCTATTTCTTAGTTGTTCCGCTCCCTGAATGTCCGGATAAAGCCTTTTATAGGGCAGCGTATACAATGAAGTGAATATTTTATTCATTTTCAATCATATTATAAATACATTATAATAATCTACACAATAAATACTTAATATAAAATGTTATATATATATAAGTAAAGAAGGGTCTCTTCCTGGCCTCTGACCTCCAGGTCGAAGCCCGGTGGTGGGACCAGGAGAGAGACCGCCTCCGTCAGCCAGGTACGCGTTGCCTCGTCGGCGCACCAAAGTTTGAGGACCCCGTCCGCGTGCACGGGTTTCCCGGTGAACGCTGGAGCGGGGCGTTTGGATTTTGGGCGTTTTTGATCTTCCTGTCGAGCTCCCTGAGTACTTGGCCCACCAACTCCTTCCTGCCATCCTGGAGGAGTCGAGGCGGGGCTTTTTGTGGTCCCCTCGAGGCGAACTGGTCTCGTTGAGAGCACGTTTGGCCTCACCTCTGTCCTTGTTTCCGGCAGTTTTACCTGCCGTGTTGCTCGGTGGTGCTGTGGCTGGTTGTCGTCCGGGGTGACCAGCTCACCGCTTGGCGGCAGGCGGCTTCCCCGTACTGCCTCCGGCCTTCGTGCACCCCTCACTGCTAAGTGTGGGCTGCGCACTGGTCACATTGCTGGGACCTGCGACAGCAGCCTGCTCAGCTGTTTTTGTAGAGGCAGCAGACGCGGTTTGTGCAGCCTTCTGCTTGGACGCCCTGCGCTGTCTCTTGTTTAGGTCTTTCCTATTCTTCGACGGGCCGACAGCGCCGGGGTCACTTGTAGGCGGCCGCTGGACAGGATTGGTGGTCTTGCCCTTACCCTTGCCCTTCTTGTGGCTTACCAATTGCCAGCCTGCGAAGGAGGAGTCGTCTTCCCGCTTGATGTCGAACGGGCTGACGATTGTAAAGACGAGACCAGTACTAGTGCTAGCCAGCGCTGAAGTCCCGTCCTCGGGGAATGGTATAACCTCTGCAGCTGGGGCCACAGCGTCCACTATCTGTTTGGTTTTTGCGGCAAGAACAGCTTTTGCTGCCACCGTCGCAGTTGGGGTAATAGTAGGGATAGCGGTATCCATAAAAGTTTTACAAGACTTCATCCCTCTGGCTTCCCACTCTCCATGGAGCCCGCAACAAAGAACGTCATACCGGACGTTAGGATTACCAGAGGGATATAGGAACGTGGGGCTGGTTTACAGCACGGCATCGGCTGCCCGCTTGGGTTAACGGCCTGAGCCGAGTTACCAACTCTAGCCGTCTTCCCTCGCTTGCGCCCTCAGCACAGCCTTCACCTACCACTTCAACAGCCGAAATAAATTCCGACTGTTGATGTGAACCCCACGTCCCTAGCCTCTGACGGGACACGATGGCCTTTTCTCCAGCTGCGATTCACAGCGGGGGCTACCATTTTGCGTGAAATTGGGACCAAAGAGGACGTGTTGCCTCACGATCACATTACCGCCAGCGCTGCTTGGCTCAACCTCCAGGACTCCGTCATTCCCACGTACTTCTCTTACCCGTGACCTTTTACTACGAACCCAAGCCCACCCGGCCACGAGGGGGCGTGGTGAAGAGATGTGTTTGTGGATGTGGGTGTGTGCGCGGATGTGTGTACATGTGTGTGTGTGCGTGTGTAATATGCCTGTTATTGTGTTTCGGCTGAAGGTTTTGGTTGCATTCATTTCTGAAGGACTAAAAACGGGCGGCAACCTCGAGAAGGATAGTCCACCAGCCTGGCCTTAGGGATCTTCACGACCTGCGCTACCCCTGAGACCGTTCGCCACTCCTTGCATCGGACTCAGGTGCATGGAGTAGAAGTCAGTGCAGTTCACTGGAATTAGAGACGAATTGAACTGCACGGGCTGCCGCCCAAAAGTCGCGGTCCTCACAAACCAGCACGACCGTCTTGACCTGCGTAGAGATGTTGCGTTTCTCTGTGTTCTCTATCGTATGTATCATGGGGAGTGTTCTAAGGAGTTGTTTGGTCTGATACCCGCTGCAGAATTTCACCACCGTACAACTCGCCACAAATTAAAATTCCACCCTCACCACCTTGATGAGTGGCGTTCTTCTGCCATACGATTCACACGCCATTTCCTGCCTCGTACAACCAAACTGTGAAACCAGCTACCTGCAGCGGTATTTCCAAACCAGTTCGACATTGGAATTTTCAAAAAGCGAGCATATTCCTTTTTAAAAGGTAGGCAACGCACATGTGATCCTTCCGGCATTGCAGGTGTCTATGGGCGGCGGTGATTACTTACCATCAGGTGACCCGCTTGTTCGTTTGTCTTCCTATGCAATAAAAAAAAACACTTATTAATTATTATAATATATTTCTTATCACAAAGGAATAAAACAGTTATAAAGTTATGAGTTTGGCGAGAGAACTATTTAGTCCACACAAAGGAAATTCTGTGTTTCAAATATTCTTAATTATTTATGGTACACAAAAAAAAGGAAAAATACATGAAACAAGTAAAATATAAATAAACAAATTAATTTTGTATACAAAGGCGAGCTTAACTCAACACTGAGTTTTCTACCAGCAAACCTTCGAGAGTGGAGATTCTATTTAAGAACTAAGGGTAATCTTAGTGTATTATTAAAGGCCGTCAAACTCGAAATTGTCAGTTACTACATATATAAAAAGACTAGACGAACCCGCGGTTACACCCGCGTTATTTAGGGCTACTACTAGGCACCCGTGGCGCATATCGTGATATTTTATAGCCTATAGCCTCTATCCAACACAAAAATACTTATTCAACAAAGATAATAACTGAAATATTCAAAGCAACTTAATTATGTCTTAAAATTAAAATGAGCATAAAGTTTCGAAAATTATTATTCAAATCGAACGAGCAGCTACTGCGATTAGCGCGTTCAAGTAAACAAACAAACTCTTCAGCTTTATAATATTAGTATAGATTTACATTACTCTAATACGTCATCATCATCTTCATCGTCCTAGCGTTATCCCAGTTGCACCCAAGACTTGGAGCCCGGGGTCCGCTTACCTACTAGTCCAACCAGATACATACATACATACATAGACTCACGCCTGTTTCCCCGAAGTGGTAGGCAGAGGCATATTAAACGCCCACTTTTCGCCAGTGTTTTGATCCCACGTAATAGGTGGCGTGGGAATATTCCGATCAGTCACCCCGCTTTGTCCCCTTAGAGGGACAGATCGGAAAAAAATGTTTGATCTGTCCCCCTGTTAGCAATGTGGGGACAGTTCGAACTTTATTCACTCCTTAACGGTTTCATCTGTCCCCCTATCACTGATGAGGGGACAGTTCGAACTTTATTCACTCCTTAACGGTTTCATCTGTCCTCCTATCACTAATAGGGGGACAGATGAAACTTTTTATTCCTGTTTGTCCCCCATAGAACTTAATATATTAATTCTTAAAAGTAATGCCAGACATACTGCAACATTACATTTAATTAAAGACTCGTGGTTTAGGTTTATAATTATAATCATCTGTATTTAAATAAGTTAAGTTACAAATATTTCTTTTGTTTTTCACAGTCCCATAAATCACAGTACATACAGTAGATACAATTACAATCAGTCTTCTGATTTGACATAATTCAACTTAATTACAATAAAAAATATACTAATAATAAGAATAGTTTGTTTTGTTATTGATTGATAGAATCAGTCACAATCCGATAAGTCACAGTATGTTTTGTACATATTACAATCAGTCTTCTGATTTGACTTTATGTAGCCTTGTTACAAATGAAAACTTTTAAATAATAATAAACTCAAAGTTGTAAATAATCTCAAAATATAAATTAACGAAAGTTACAAATGAAAACTTTAAAATAAACATATAATAAACTTAAAGTTGTAAATAATCTCAAAACATAAATAAACGAAAATCACTAGTATAACGAATTTTAAAACTTTTCCAAAGGTCGTAAGAATAATCATAAAATACTTGCGTTACTGACTGACTGACGGACAAGCTAGAGCCAAAACTACTGGTCGCAGGAAGCTGAAATTTGGCATGTATATTCCTTGCGGAGCGATGGGGTGCACTAAGAAGGGATTTCTCGAAATACCCACGGGATCGGTAAAAACAGGTAAATTAAAAAAAATGTGCAGGCGTAGCTGCTGGCGTCCTCTAGTATATAAATAAAATATCTATCGCAACTTCTCCAACAAATGAACAATAGTAATTTCACCACCTATAAACTGCATTTGACAGTTATATATATATTCGTCTTTCATAATATTTCTCTTTGTGCGACAATTTGACGTCGGAGGTAATTGGTTTTGGATCTGTTGTGATATGACTCTATAAAAAGCTGCATCCTTGTCTAGAATAACTAAAAGCATATTTAAATTGAGATTATTTTTCCAATTGCATTATTTAATCCATGGTGCCAGCCTTCTAGAAAATTTGTAGTACGATGACGTTCATTAAAAACACACCATATCTTTTTAAACTCGCCATCATGCGGTCTAATCCATTGCTTGATCATGTACAAACGAAATTTCTTGCTTTGATCTGGACTTTCTGATGCGATTTATGACCATCCACTTAAAATTTCATTATCAGGTATCAGTGGAATTCAAAAAAGCACCTGGCCACCACCTCTTTTTATAAAAGACCAGTTGTGGGATAAAAGAAGATGTAGTGACAAGCATCGAGAAAGGTATGCTAAGATGGTTTGGGCACGTGGAGAGGATGGATGACGAAAGACTGACCAAGCAGATATATAAGGCAAGTGTGGAAGGGACAGGACGAAGGGGAAGACCTAGGCGGACGTTCTCTGACCAGATTGGAGACATCCTAAAAACAGGACAGATGAGAAGTACCCTGAACAGAAGAGCATGCATGAGGAATCTGATGGGAGTGAATGAAGCAAGAGAGATCGTCAGGATCGTTGCAAATGGCGTTCCGTAGTCTCTGCCTACCCCTCAGGGAAACAGGCGTGAGTCTATGTATGTATGTATGGTTGTCTACTGTAGCAGAAGTACCAGGTATGTTTTTGAATTCCGACATGTTATTGTAATCTGAAAAATAAATATTGGTGCTCAATAACTTTTGTTCTATGTTTTCTAAAAATTTTCTAAAAAATAAACTCTCTAAGAATTTCCAAAAGTCGCATTGTGTGTAGTGTACATTCTATATGAACTTACCTCTGTCTGTAATTTCCTCTCAGTTTAATGATACTGTGCAATATAGTTCGCTTGAGTAGTTTATTACGAACAATTTAACACTGACGTCTCGCCTTCAGAAATGGTAAATTTGCATTAGTTCTCTTAGTAACGCGCATCATTGCGGCTGACCACAAAGCCCCATGAGTAAGAAAGGGAGAGAGAACCGAAATTTGTTTGCTTGTTTTGAAATCTATTGTTTATTTGCACCGAGTAAATTCCCGGAAGAGCCGGCTTTTTTGGAAACAATAATGGAGTGCAACTAATTATAAACCATATTTTATAAATCTTTAAGTTGTTATTCGCAGAATAACAACTAAAAGTTTTGAAATTAACTATAGTACTGACATACAGAGCACAGACAGAAATTTTATTTTGTTTGATAACTCTTACAGGAATGAAAACGTCAAAACTTGAATTTATTTACTTCATTTCTGAATAATACAGAATTAATTACCTTAATAGAAGCTGCAATTTTATCTAAAAACGTAAAATTTTCTTATTAGGGACATTTCCTCATCTAAAAGTTAACTTATTGTTAGTAAAAATTAACATTTGTAATATGAAGTCAAATCAGAGGACTGATTGTTATTATACTTATTATACCTGGAATACCTACTACGTAATTTATGGGACTGTGACTGATCGATACAGAAACAAAAGAAATATGTACTTATTTATAATTTATTTAACCTCTTGTATGCCGGAATGCCAGACACAATTAAAAAGCTATTGTGCCTCGCGTAGATCTGCGTTCCGGCATACAAGTGGTTAAATACAGGTCGTTATAAATCCAAACCACTAATCTTTTATTTAATTCTTGAAAGTAAGCTTATAACGTGTAGTAACTTATACTTTTAAGAATTAGTATATTAAATTCTATGGGGACAAACAGGAATAAAAAGTTTTATCTGTCTCCCTATCAGTGATAGGGGGACAGATGAAACCGTTAAGGAGTGAATAAAGTTCAAACTGTCCCCTCATTGCTAACAGGGGGACAGATCAAACATTTTTTTCCGATCTGTCCCCCTAAGGGGACAAAGCGGGGTGACAAATCGGAATATTCCACTTCTATAGATAAAATGGTGCGGAACTGTTAAAAACGCCTGGTACCACAATTACAGAACTATACGGAAGAAACACTAGCAGAAGCGTTGCAAAAAGATACCGATAGAGTTAAGAGATGTAAAAGAGCTGTGAGCAAGCAAATTACATTGATGAGAATAATCGTGAACTGATCTCAATATTTCTTCCACAAAACTGTTGATTGTGTAATTCCTGATATCGTAACTAAATTTATAAGAAAAGTTGATAATTTTCTCCAAACAAAATTAAAAAGACTGATTATTCTAAGCAATAATTTAGTAATGAAACATTTTTGATTTTTCTTTTTTCCTAGAAGTTTTGGGTTTTTTAAAGATTTTAAGTTTTTAAAGATTTTAAGCCTTTATTTTGTATATGATGTTACAGTTTGATTGTTTTTGTATCACATATTTGATTATCCTAAAACTTTTATTTTTCAACCTAGTAAACTGCTTAAAATCTGTTATCAATGTAACCCCTGTAATCAAAGACACCCACCGATTTTCAAATTGCTCTAATTTGAAATCTAAGTAATTAATATTTTGTTTTGTTTTTGCTTTTAACCCCTGTTAGGGGATACTATGATATTCCGTCATAAAGTCGTGGCTTATCAAAATAACCCCATTGCAAGTATAAAGTTGAATTGACACTTAGTGACTTTTTGCGCCAAAACTATAAATGCAATTTTTTTATTGCCTTGTTTCTTTGTTGCAATAGCAGGTCCTAAGTTGTCAATACAGTATTAATTTTTTATTTTTCTAGCATAAACTGGCAAAGTTATGATCAATTGAATTTAAAAAATAATCAATGTAACCCCATTTTACTGTACCATACTTTTACTCAAAATACATCTCAAAAGGAGAATAAACTGCACTACTTTTATTATATTGTCTTTCAAACCGGGCGGTCAGACACTCGCTAACACTCTTATTTAAGTAACAGAGATTACTTCTCTGTCCCCCTGGACCTCACATACAACGATCTTGGAAAAGCTACAATCGAATGCAATACAAATACAGGAGTATTTGCATGTCTACAGTCATGTCCGTTTCTAGGAAGATTGTTAAAATTGGCTAGTTGTTTGCTAGATGTATTTGAGTTTGCTATGACTGTGGTTGGAGTTAAAATGGTAATAAAGTTACGGTTATTATAATCCATAGTCTGAGGTTCTTATCTTATGTTTTCGGAAAGAAGTGTTTGTTGTTTACACGTGTATAAAACTCACTTGAAATATAGAGACTATCCATCAGTGATATCTAAGATATATGTGTTTCCGCTGTGTAGTAACTTAGGCTATGGATTTACTTGTTTGCCAATGTACTCAAATAACATATAGCATTTTTTTACGCCAAAGTAATCTCAGAACCAGTGGCGTGTAGTGGCCAGAAATATTAAAATATGTAATCTCCTTCTCTCGTCTAGAAAATAGTGTACATAAATAAGCCTTATGATATAATATTTTTTGACTGTGATTAACATATTATACATTATTTACCATCAGTACGTTTAAGCCTGTGAGTGGTCGCACTTACAAAGTCTATGAGCAACAAACTTACTTATTCAATAAACAAGTGTGTACCTATACTACACAGACTTTAGCAAGATGACGCTGATAATACTTATATTCACAGACGGGCACAACTTAACTGCCAGAGAAAACAGGCCGCTGAAGTTAAATTATATTCAAATTGTTTCCAACATATTTTTTGTCGAAAGTAGTCGTTAAAAGTGTTACTTCGTTGTGTATTCGACGTGTGTTCTCACACAATTTACATAAAGTTACTGTTGTTACTGGAAGCAACAAATACTGTTCAGGGAGACGACGTCGATGTCAATGTGACGCGAACTTTGTGTCAGTTCTTGTTCTTGAAGATATAGACGTGAACTTTTGATAGGAAAGTCTAATATAAATGTGTGGTACTAAATAATAAATCAGTCCATCTGGAGGTAATTCTTTTTTGTCTATAGTAGTAGTAGTAGTTGCTAGAGTAGTTAACAAAGTACGAAATAGTAGTCTTCTTTAATGATCCATATGTTTACTAAAACTCTGTAGGATACTAAACAAGACAAAATAGAAGCTTTATTGTTATAACCCCTATATGCGGTCACTTGCCTTCAATGTAGTTCCACGATAGTTAATAAAGATAAAGCTAGACTAATATAATCACAATATTAAATACTAATGAGAGAAGAAAGACGAGTTGCATCGACAAGTTATTTTAAAATGAAATGCGAAGTACACATCCAACCCAGACAGTAATTTATAATTTGAAAAGATTCAGCCTGAGCTTAATCTTTCGCCACATAAATATGGCTTTATCTTTGCTCACACACGTCACAATACAAGCAAATGTTTTTCAAATAGTCGTCGTGCAAAATTATTCTTATTTCAACTCTTTTAAAATGTAAATCCCCGTTTGAAATACGGGAACTGGGGTCACAATGGTTGGTGCCGAAACGTAGGAAGGAAAATTAAAATTATTTTTGGTCGCTCATTAACGAGAGAGCCTTCTAGCCTATCTGCATTACTGTACCGGAGAATTTGGATTTACTTTGGTACGTGTTTTTTTCGAATCATCCCTTTTTGGAGGTAAGCAGTGACAGATTTCTGGCACCTTCGTTCAACTTTTAAGTTTTCATTCGATTTATGCCATTGCAATTGTTGTGGAACTGTTGTGAGCTTTTTATTGTTTTTGACGTTTTGACGCTTTGAAATGGTATCGTTTCGTTGCAGGCACAGATAGTTTTATACTTAGTTGTATAAAACGGTTACTCAGTTTTATCATCAATTTGCAGCAGTGCAAAGATTATGCAAGTGTTTGTGTAGTGTGTTTTAGAAACATAAAGACATATGCAGCAATGCGAGTAGTCTCTTAGCTTTGTTGTGAAAACAATAATTTAGGCTTTCCAGAATATTGCGCTGAAGTGTAGGTTTCAAAATATATCTATGGGATTCATTTTTACCACTAGTAGAACACCAGAAAGCACCTGTTTAACTCATGAATACTTTGATAGATCAGAAATTTCGCCAGCAGACTATTCCTTTATCAGTGAAATTTACCAAAGAGCAAGCAACATTAGAATGGCGATTACATATCTCTAGGTATTTTTAAAACGAACTATTGCTAATTTTGTAGATATATACAGCAAGTAAATCCACTCAACATGTGCCTTAACCAAATCTCAACCAAAGTCTCCAAATACTATTTGAACCGCGCACGTAATAACTGCGATTAGGTCGTATAATAGTGTTACAATCAAGATACTACCATGTGCAGTTAGGTCTTCTGACAATAGGCCGTGATATTTGCGGCCATGCGTGCGGTGTGCCCACACATCAGCTTTATTGTTAAACGTGTTAACTGCCACAGCGTCAACGGATTGGGCCTAACGCTAAACTAGTTTATATCATTGAAGTTTAGTGCTCAAGTATTGTGGGGAAAACTAAACATTGTGTGTACACAATACGCAGGGTTACAACGAGCTTTATAGGGTTAGTTGAGATTTGTGACTGTGTGTGACCAGGTTTTGAATAGGATACTTTTTCTCTTAGACGGACGTTAAGTCCCGGCTCCGAATCAGCTTTAAAAGCTCGATTGTTCGTCAAGATAGCTTTTTAAGGGTTGAACAACCTTTGCGTAGATGTTTGATAGCTAACTATGAAGGATTGATTTTCTTGCAGAGAACTAAACGTTGTAAGCTATGTAATATTAACCTATGACTTAGTATGATTTTTGTTGTGTATATTTGGAAATGTGTGATGTTCCACGCCGGTAGGTAATTTGGTGTTGCTATTCAGAGTATTTGAAAAAAATTAAAATTGTTTGCCGTTTTTTTATTTTATATTAGAGCAATTACAACAAAGTGTGCTAGATTGCATTTATAATAAGAAGTTATGAGTTCTTTTATTGAATTACGAAATGAAACAAATCAACCTGCTACACATATTTTAATTAATTAATAATATTAAATATCTACGAGTAATATTACAATATCAACCGTTTGTCAATAAAAGCAAATTGTAAATAAATAAGGTAATTGCGGAAATATTTTAGCTTATATAAACAAATCTGCCTCAGTTACATATACGTTTCATTTATTTAATTTTCATTTCGTTATTGATGTAATTTATTCAATATATTTGGTACAATTATGAAATGCATGAATAATTTTGGTTAAAAACCCGTTGATTTATACGTTTATAATATTATTTAATATGTCTTGGACACATAACCAAAATGATGAAATAATATCTAAGTGCAACTCCCTGTTCTATACACAGCAAAAAGCAAGCCTCTGAATCCAGGGTGAATGTCTAAGATGAAACTAGAATAAAGCTAGGAAATTAATGATGATACGCAAAATTATTAATAGATCCAGAATATTATTAATAGACCGCAAAAGTGTAAAAGTTCACTGGCCCTTCTAATCGATACTTGTTTTAGTTCACGTTCTGTGCATTAAACTTTGTTTAAAACCGGAACACTACCCATTTGCTGTCTGAATATTTTGTGTAAATATTTAAAGTTGGTAATGAGCATAACGGAAACTGAAATCCCATGTTGTACCAATCACTACGAACATACTTTTTACTTCGGCACCATATCTGGGAATTTACTGGTTCAGGAGATATTGAGGCTCAAAGTTAATATGATTTTTTTTTAATTAGGTACAAAATCGATTCCTTTTTCCCGCCAATATGTTCTTTAGATGCCCTATGAGCCCATGGATAAGTAGGTATTTCGAGCATTGCACGCGTGCGCTTTTAATAGGGGTATAAAAATGTGAAAAGTTAAAAAGAAAATGGTTTCCCAGGTATTATGTTTGGTTAGTATGACTTGGCATAATGTCTACAATGAGTAGACTTCGACTGGTGATGGGTCTTGTGACACCCTGTATAGTGATTCTGTATTCGTTAAAATAACGAAATCTATGACTGATAGTTATGCTGTTATTTTCTATAGTAGGTACCCAATAACTATCTAAGTGGCATTTGTGTAATTTACTTTTAGATATAATAAAACATAACCTATTCGCAATATTATTTACTAGAGTCCACTGCTACACCTGCGTTATTTATGGCTTCTGCTGCGTACCCATGACTCACAGCGTGATATCTATAATATTTTTGATAGTCTATAATATATACTTCCTCGATAAATGAGCTATCCAACACAAAAATATTGAAATCGAACCAGTTTCTGAAATAAGAGCGTTCAACAAACGGACAATTTCTTCAGCTTTTTTGTATCAGTATAGATACGTATCGCAAGAATGAAGATACAAAATGTGTCTAATTCATTTAGACTGAGAGTTTAATTATAGTCAAAATAGACGTTTAAAACACAAAGATTGACTCAGTTCGTTCAAAAATCAAATCCTTTTTGTTTAATATCTGATAGCAATGTGTCAATTGTTCCAAAATATTATTATCCCTACTTCCCTACTAATATTATAAATTCGAAAGTGTGTATGTATGTATGATCCGTTTTCACGCAAAAACGGCTAAACCGATTTTGTTGAAATTTAATATAGAGTAACATAGGCTACCATAAGTTGCAAAAAATAAACTGGGAGGGATTGTAGGGAGGGTAGAAGTTTGTACGGCACAAATCTACCTCTTGAAAGTAAGAACGCATGCGCTAATAATTGAGTGCTGCGCATGTGCTATCGCATATCTGTCAGTACTGTCACGTCATACATAATGTCATATTGTGCACGTTGTTCGCATATATAAATGATAATTACTTATATAATGAACTTAAACGGCTGAAACGATTTTCCCTACTAATATTAAAAATGCGATATAGAGATATATTGAACATGTATTAAAACTTGGCTTTGACATTTGACAGTTTGCAAGGTGATTTTATTAAGTGTGTACCTTTCGGTAGTTTCTGAAGTCTTTAGAATAAACAGGAGTGTTTTCACACAAATTGAGACTGAAAGTAGATTTGTGCTTCCCCGAATTTAACGCGCGCGAAGCGGCGGGCAAAAGCTAGTCATTAATAAAATGTGAAAACAAATATTTACAAATTCGTATAGTTATAAAAAGTCTTGTTATTATTCTTACAGACCATGAAAATCATCCAAACATGTTTGCAGGTCAAACTTAGTAGAAGGTCGCAATTCTCAAAAATTATGCAAATCCTTGTAACGACGGTGACGAACTGAATCTTTAATTTCTAAGAAAACTTGGACAAAGACAATTGAATTAGAATGTTCTTTATTAAGATAATAATTTGGCTGTTAAAAATGCAGATACACAATCTTTTTTTATGAATTTGTATGCATTTCAAAAGGTTTGCAAAAAAATGTTGGGTCAAAGAAATTTGAAGAGAAAAGAAATATTTGGCAAGTTGTCTCGGTGTCTTATGTTTATCTTGCCTGCTAGACTTATTCCAGCTGCCAATATTCAGATGCGAATAATCAAAGCATCATTAATACAGTTCCTACGTTCTGTCAATGCCAAAAGCTAAGTAATATGAAGTAGGTACTCACGACAGCGTTGCCTACACATCTGTCTACATAACTGGAATACAGTAATCTTAATCAGCGAAAAATATTGTATGACAGTTCTATCTAAAAAATATTATAACTTTACGCTTATACATTTTCCATGGTCTATATGCAGGCAGAAAAAAAATCATCGGGGGTCATAGTCATAGTCAGTCCGCCCAGAATAAATCATCTGAATACAAAATATTCCTTGAACAGCACAAGCGTTCGAGCGTACTATGATGTCGCATAGTCTTGTTTGTGATTACGAGTGTCATTCTAACACAATGAATTGCTTCAATCATGAGAACTCCATTGTTATTATTTGTGTGGTAAATCATGTCCTAACATTCACATAACTACTACAGATCAAACAAATAAAAAGTCCGGCGCTGTGATCTCTCCCAACATTGGCGTATGCTGTCATTACACAAATAAC
Source organism: Euclidia mi (assembly GCA_944739405.2). Classification (NCBI taxonomy): domain Eukaryota; kingdom Metazoa; phylum Arthropoda; class Insecta; order Lepidoptera; family Erebidae; genus Euclidia; species Euclidia mi. Next base: position 76,372 of record CALYKY020000196.1, read on the forward strand.
TTGCACACACACGAAATCAGGACAAATATTTGTACTTACATACCGTTATCATGTCCGTGACCTTCACCCGGAAAGCTGTCGCTAGTATTTGACGCATGCGAATACAGTCCCGCGTTCAACTTAAAAATATTTAACCCGAAATGGAAATGCCTGCAGTTCCACCAAAAAGTAATTTTGTAAGAAGAAAATTCGGTAGCGAAGTTGAAAATTTTTACAATAATATAACTATGAGGAATGTTTCCGTCGACCATACAAGCTAGCGAGAATGTTAAAGTTAGCTTGTTAAAAATAACGGAAACGCTAAAATAACGTTATTTCAACGTTACCGTTACATTTGTTACGCAAGTTGCGATCAAGTTAACTTTCAGAACGTGTACCTAATATTAAAATTCTTGAATATTTTTCCCTTGGTCTGAGTTTTATCGAATAAATTTAAAATTTTGCCGATATTCATGCGAATCGAACTTAATATAGAGATGGAAAACTTAGTTGCTTACAGTCTTGTGCAAGTTTGAATCGATTAAATGTCAGGGTATTTTAAATTTTATGCAAATAGGAGTGAGAAAAGTAAAGAATAGCTCAAGAATTTTCTTTCTCAATCAACTTTTCTCAGTTCACTGTCTGTTCTACAAAGCAAACTGTGATATTGTGGTATTTTTTAAAATATTCCAATCTACAAAAGATGCGACTGTTATAAAAGATTTATATCCTTGAATCGATGTATTTTTTTAAATAAATTCGCCACATGCCTATACCTTATAACATGTTTTAACAAGATTTAGCAATAAAGTATTTATTAGAGCGTGTAGTCAGTAAATGGCGACCACATGGACCTGACGAGTTCAAGGTGATGCAGGTCACCCCATTCGGTATTATAGCCTACCGCGCGTACTACCGCTTTATAGGTAAGTGAACAAAAAGTCTTACTTCTTCATGCATCAGTTAGCAAGTATAGAACAAGTCTCGACCTTTGACAATAGTTACGGGGAGCGTTATAGAAAGCTTAATCCTCATATTGAGTCATAGTTATACTGTGGAGCAAATTAGGATAAAGTCCAGCGACGGAATGCGACAGGCTGAAGAGGTGGAGAAGTAGAACGCGAAAGTATTGAGCGCAACTGGGATTACGCTAACATTATAATGATAACCAAGATTTATAACACCGTCATGTAAATAGGACAAGTAATACCCTGCTAGTTTTAGTTTCTCGTATGATATGCAGATAAAGTCTTTGAGAAGTTAATAGTTATATATTTTTACTATCATGCGGCGAGTTCACCATACCTTGTAAAATATTGATGTAGACAAGAATCCTGATAATTTTAAATAATTGGCAACATAACTATGTAGTTAAAAACAGTGAATTTCCGGATAAAGCATTTTGTAGGGCAGCGTATACAATGAAGTGAATATTTTAATATTACTTTCTCACTGTCTTTCGTGAATGCAACTTTGTAAAATTACTTATACCGGAAAAATAAATTACCCCTCAAGATAGATGCAGTTTCTTCTTTTATTTTATTTTAGCTTTGTGTTTATGTGCAAGCTTTTCTTTATATATGAAGTTATGCTGGTTCTTTTCTAAAGCGGGTTGTTTTATTTTCTCAATCGTTTCTCGCTTTACCGAGGTCTTGACTAAACGTACATGAACATGACAGAGGATAGCAAATTTGTTCAAGTTCTCGGGGAGCTCCTCCAAAACCAACGTTTCCGGGTACATTTAAACTCTAACAAAAGCCGTTGGAGAACCTAAAAGAACGGTCTACCTCAGGGGAGTGTCCTGGCGCCAACGCTCTTTAATATCTATACTAATGATCAGCCTACGAGTCCAAATACAACCCGCTTCCTACATGCCGACGATCTGGCATTGGCGTCACAGGGATCCTTTGAAGAAGTAGAGGACAACCACAGCAGCGCTCTCCAGGCACTGAGTGTCTATTACGATGAGAATGCCCTTAAACCAAACCCTTCAAAAACGCAGTCATGTGCTTTTCACCTTTGCATCAAAGAGGCAGGTAGAGAGCTAAATATCCAGTGGCGTGGATTACCTATCAACCACTGTAACTACCCTAGATACCTGGACACAACGTTAGATAGATCACCCACGTTTAAAAGAAACTGCGAGAACTTCAAGCAAAAAGTTACAGCGTTACAGTTACTCCTGCGAAAATTAACGATCACCAATTGGGGTGCCCAGCTAAAAGTTTTACGCCCTACTGGATAAGCACAAAGTTATTCTGCAGGTGAATTTGCGTCACCCGTCTGGACCGTTCCGTTCATGCACAGAAAGTGGACATAGCGCTAAACGAGACGTGTCGGATTATTACGGGCTGTCTGAAGCCGACCCCGACTCAAATGCTCTTCCACCTACTGTTCCTACACTTGGCATTGCTCCACCCAGTGTTCGCAGGAGTGTAGGAAGTTCCGTGGAGAGAGCTAGACTAGAACTCGACGAACGGCTCCCCATGCACAACTATCAACCGGTACCACCAGGGCTAAAAAGTCGAAACAGTTTTTATAGATGTGTTGCGGCGATCGACGGTGAAGTCTCCCAAGCCAGACAAGACCTATGGACGGCACAAAACTCATTTTCTTCCCCTTTTGTCCCCATTTCTGAAAACCTGCCTCCTGGTCACGAGCGGACCCAAGTTGGGCGGTTCAAGGAAAACCGAGCCAGATGGGGTTTCTTGGACGAATCCGAAACCCTGTGTGAGTGTGGCACTAGCATAAAGTCTATGCTCCACCAACTAACGTGCCCTAATTGCCTGACACATGTTCGCTTCAAGACGTAAAGAACGCCTCCGAAAATGCAGTAAGGGTGGCTGCGTACTGGGCGAACAAAATTTGATGCATGAAAACTTGAGACTCGTCAATGACACGAATGAAGAATAAAACGTACACGAAGCCATGTACTCTAGTTTCGTCTGAAAGTTCGCAGTTCTTATGTAGCATAATATTATAAAACTGCATACCTACTTTCATAAATTGAATCTAAACAGACTGGACATGATGAATTAATAGTTTCTTTGTACAACAAGCAATTTAAACCATATATTATTATCTCTATCATATGGCAGCCTGTTAGTATCTCCACTGGCAGTCTGTTGTTTTATTCTCTCCCTCTCCATTAGACTATTGCTGTCTCAAAATATATGAAAGTAAGTTACGACATATCTGTTAATATCATAAATAGTATTGGAATACTTTTAACTGTAATGTACACTTGCGCAGTTAATAATGTTTTAAATCTGATTTCACCTTTTAGATAAAGTAGTAATAACCTATCGTTATACATGGATTCATTATCGATTAGATGCACTGTCTAAACCGAACAGAATATATATAATACAACTGATAAAACACTAATACAACAGAGTAAACGAACAGAACTAAGCTTTTACCACACAAAACAACATTAATAAAACAAACGAATTACATAATATATTTAGAAAGCATACCCAAACAAAACAAAGTTTACACCCCATATATTTCCGTGGGTATTACTAAAATCCCTGTGTGGCCGGAAAGTCGTGCGATCCTGAAATGTCGTCAGTCGTCGATCACGGCTCCGGGCCATTATTCACGCCAAAGATAAGTCCGAAACGTACCTGAGAGTTGACACCTCTGAATAGATACCGCGGGCGGATTGGCACAATTCACTAGAGACAGCGAGTTGAATATTTTTGTGATGCAATTAATCGTCGACCATATATTTCCTTTACTACATTTAACAAAAAAAAACTGACACTCTACTGATATCAACTAATGTAAGCAAAAATACATTATTGTTTTGTGATATGCCTGTAAACTCCAAGGGTGGTAAAGTATTTTTATTGTCGACTTTACAAAGAGTGCAATACGATTTTTCTTTTTATTAAAAAGACAACCGTGTGGGGAGGAGCTTATAAAAAAACAACCTATGGACACAATTCAATTCATCCCGTCTTAGGAAGAATTTGGCGAACATTCGAGCAACGGTCATCCATATTGAAGAAGTGTTGCCCCGTTTGAGACGATCCTATAAGGGCGGTTTCAGATTAGCGTATTTTTCTGCGCGTATATGGTCGTTTCAGCATACACGCTTACAAGCTCGCTACATTACGCGCTTAAAAACCGTACTCGCGTGGCATATTTCGGCGTATTTGCTCGAACGGGAAATGGAAGTGATATCGACTCGCGGCTCGCACTTACATATAAGAGCTTAGAAGTGCGTCAACGCTCGCACGAGTTACACGTGTGCCAAAGGGTGCGCCTATACGTGCCAACGTATAGGATCGTCCTCTATAAAACACTAGTCTGAAGCCGCTCTAACACTTGATGCAATGTTAAACGGCATAGATGCCATTGAAACAACTACGCCATCCGTACAGCTATGTCATTGTGATTAGGTACACACATGTACCAATTCTGCATCTAGTAATAACATTTATTGATTATTTTTCTTGTCACAGGGGAACGAAACAGTTCTAAAATTGGACCCATTTAGTACAAGCAAAGGAAATTCTGTGTTTTAAATATTAAAAACTGTTTTACGAGGTGTCTCGAGAAAATAATTATAAAATGAAAATACACTGAATTTACTAGGAAATAAAGTACATTAAATGGTTAACTAAACTAATAGTTAAAATTAAGTGCGAGAACGCGACGACTAATTATGGTAAACAATCGCGAACTCTATGATAATGGTGAGACACGCGGCTCGGACTGACGAATATTATTTTACAATGTTATAAGAAATCTTGCAGTCAGTCATTATGTGCGTAAATGCTGACTGTGCGCGCGTGCCTTTTAGTGCAAACTTACAAAATTCACTGTACTCCGTACAGCTGTAAAACTCAAACTGTCAGTTACTTTATTTATAATAAGGTTAACATTACTCTAATATATAAACGATTGAGGAAAAATACAAAAACAACATATATTACAGTAGTTTTTGTATGATATTTTTATCAAAGTAAAACACCTTTTATATGAGGTTTGGTTACCTACGTTACCGTTAGCACATCAATTGTTATAGAAATTATAGATTACAAAAGAAAGAAAGAAAGAGCTTTATTTGTACCCAGCTTATCTGCCTCGAGTTGATGCTTTAGGGCATCAATAAGAAATATCTAAGGGTGAATCGAGAAGCGACTGTGAGTGCGAGATAGGTGAATAAATCTGTCGTTGAGCTTCATGTTATACGAGTATATGTCATGAGCATATTGTAATTACTTTCTATGTTGTCCCGAACACTATTTTCGACTATAGATTTATTTATTTATTTATTCTTAACAAAATTAATTTGTGTTGTACATTTAAATACAAACAAAATTACACAATATCGTTACATACGACATCAATATAAATTTGTGGATTATCAAAGTGTATTTTTTGTTTGAAATACGTGAATATTATTATCATGTCAAATGGGCAGCAAAAAATCAGTGATGACAATTATGAAAAGAAAATCCAATAATTTATATCATTACGAAAAATTTCGACTTAAAATAATAAACATACCTACTCGTAATTATAAATATAAGATTAAGTTTGAATCTCATGGAAAAATAAAAATACAAAAGAAACCACATATCATTTATTTTTTCATTTACAAATTAATGTATTTTAAAACAACCGAGATCGGTATAACGTTACTGTTGGAAACCCGAGCAATGCATTAAGACATTGTAATGGTATCGTAGCGCGGGCTTTGTTATGATTAAGTTTTCATTCCATCATCATCTGTCTGGATCAATTGTTTCTTTTTATACTTTAGACGGAAATTAAGCAAATGGTTCGCTACTTTGCGATATGACAATGAATAGGCCTGTGTTTATGCAAATACATAATACATTTTGATTGAAATGTGACGCATAAAAAGAAAAGAACACCTGGGTGTTCTTTACCTTTTGGTCCGTATTTTTTTAGTAAGGGATGTAAACAAATATGTTTTCTTAATGTCTTTCCTGGTATGATGTTGCAATCTTCCGCGTGCTAAAGCTAGTACCTATATTTTGAAACAGTTATTACAATACCATACTTTTAATCAAAATACATACAACAAAAGGAGAATAAATTGCACTACATAAAGGTCTTTCAAACCGGACGGTCAGACACTCGCGAACACTCGTTCTCCCTGGACCTTACGTACAACGATCTCGGAAAAACTAAAATCGAATGCAATACAAATTGTAACGTTGGACGCCACTGAGAGGTGCGATGACGATTGAAGTCACAAAATACAGGAGTATTTGCATGTCCACAGTCATGTCCGTTTCTAGGAAGATAGTTAAAATTGGCTAGTTGTTTGCCAGATATATTTAAGTTTGCTTAGATTTACGTGGTTGGTGTTAAAATGGCGATAAAGTTACAGTTTCTATAATCGACAGGCTGTTACAACTGGCATTTCCAATAATATTGGAGGGTTTTAACATATGTTTTCAGTAATCAGTGTTCGTTTGAACGTCCATAAATTCACTTGAAATATAGAGACTAAATATTTATTGAAAGATAAGAGATATGCTTACGCTGTGTAATAACTTAGACTATGGTGCTTGACACAGTGCACCGCATCACGCAGCGTAGCGCGGGAGTGCGTCTTCTTACGTTGTTTGCAAGTACCTTGTGTTGTATAGAAAACACGCGTAGTGCAAAACATAGAAAACGCATTCTCGCCCAATGCTGCAGATAACGCGTCTACATGCGGGCAAATTTGAATTTAGTTGTTTGCCAATATACTAAAATTACATACTTACAGCACATTCATACGCCAAGCCAATCTCAGAAGCAGTGGTGTGAAGGGGCCAGCAATATTAAAATATTTATACACTCTCGTCCTCTCATCTTGAAAAAGTATAAAAGCCCAATCACAAAACGATTTACTAACGATTGACGATACGACCAGACTAATATACATTATTTTTATCATCAGTGCGTTCAAGCCCGTGTGCGATTGCTCTTGCAATGAGCAATATTCAGGACCAAGGGGAAGACCTGAATGTAGGTATGTTAAAATGTAAATCTGCATTTGAAATACGGGAACTGGGGTCACAATGGTTGGTGCCGAAACGTAGGAAGGAAAATTAAAAATATTTTGGTCGCCCACTAACGAGAGAGCTTGTTCTAGCCTATCTGCATTTTTGTACCGGGAAAATTGGATTTACTTTGGTACGTATATTTTTCGAATCATCCCTTTTTGGAAGTAAGCAGTGACAGATTTCTGGCACCTTCGTTCTACTTTTGAGTTTTCATTCGATATTTGCTATTGTAATTGTTGTGAAACTGTTGTGAGCTTTTTATTATTTTTAAAGTTTTGACGCTTTTAAATGCTATCGTTTCGTTGCAGGCACAGATAGTTTTATACTTAGTTGTATAAAAAGGTTCCTTTGTTTTTTATCATCAATTTGCAGCTGTGCAAAGATCATGCAAGTGTTTGTGTATTATTTTATTTTTTTGAAACATAAAGACATTTGCAGCAATGCGAGTAGTCTGATAGGTTTGTTGTTGTGAAAACAATAATTTAGGCTTTCCAGAATATTACGCTGAAGTGTAGGTTTCAAAATATATCCTATCAGAAAGCACCTGTGTTTAACTCATGAATACTTTGAGATATCAGCAATTTCGTTAGCAGACTGCTATATTCTATTCCTTTATAAGTTAAGTTTACCAAAGAGCAAGCAACATTAGAATAACGATTGAATTACATATTATTTTCTCTAGTTATTTTTATAACTAACTATTCCTAATTTTGTAGATATATAGAGCAAATAAATCCACTCAACATGTGCCTTAACCAAATCCAAACCAAAGCCTCCAAATACTATCAGAACCGCACACGTAATTACTGCGATTAGGTCGTATAATAGTGTTACAATCAAGATTCTACCTTGTGCAGTTAGGTCTTCTGACAATAGGCGGTGATATTTGCGGCCATGCGTGCGGTGTGCGCCCACAAATCAGCTCTATTGTTAAACGTGTTAACCGCCACAGCGTCAACGGATTGGGTCTTACGCTAAACTAGTTTATATCATAGAAGTTTAGTGCTCAAGTATTGTGGGGAAAACTAACCATTGTGTGGACACAATAGGCAGGGTTACAGCGAGCTTTCTAGGGTTAGTTGAGATTTGTGACTGTGTGTGACCAGGTTTTGAATAGGATCCTTTATCTCTTAGCTGGACGTGTAAAGTCTCGGCTCGGAATCGCCTTGAAATGGTTTATTGTTCGTCAAGATAGTTTTTTAAGACTTGAACTACCTTTTTGTAGATGTTTGATAGCTTTATATTAGGAATGTATGTGGGCAAGTCGGTCGCGGCAGACCTCGTCGGACATTCGTCGACCAAATTGGAGACGTTCTAAGAAACGGAAAGGTCTGAAATACCCGAAACCGGCGAGCATGTTTGAAAACAGTAATGAGAGTAGAGGAAGTGCGTGAGGTTTGTATGGATAGGAGCAAGTGGCGTTCTGATGTCTCTGCCTAGCCCGACGGGGAAAAAAGCGAGACTTTACGTACATATGTATATTAGGAATTTAGTTTCCTGCAGTTATCAGCTCAATTAAGGCGCTGACAACCGCTATTGAGTTGAGCTGCTGCTGTCACTGTCGGATTGTATATAAGAAAGACAAGCGCGATGACGACGGGACGTTCAGATATTTTTACAAACCATAAAATAAATTAATTACTTAAAAATAAATTGAGTAGTGAAAAATTCAAATATGATACATTATTGTTATAAAATTTACCAACGTACGTTGATAAGTAATACAGATATTTTTGTTGGAAGATAATTTTAAGAGGTTAGTTTACAATTTTTTTGTATCGAGAAAACTTTTCAAAAACGTGTTTTGAATACAACATGGTTCTCAGAAATATGTTCAAGATTAACATATATTTTTTCCACCGTCACAAACTTTATAGATTTAGCAAAAAATTTTTTTGAGACAAGCTTTTTTTTGCCATTTGGCTGTTGTCAGTGTCTTAATAAAGAAAGTGTAGGTTAAAGAAAAATAACGCGTAGCGAAAAATTAATGTGGCAGCTCAAACCGCATCATACCAAAACGATTCTTATGATTTTTCTTGGGTATAATTGGAAATGTGTGATGTTCCACACTGATAGGTAATTTGGTTTTGCTATTCAGAGTATTTAAAAAAAAACGAAAAATGAATGCCGTATTTTTTATTTGATGATAGAGCAATTACAGTAAAGTGAGCTTGATTGCATACGAAGTTATGTGTTCTTTTTTCGAACGAAATGAAACAAATCAACCTGCAACACATATTTTGATTAATCAACAATATTATCTGCAAGCAATATTAACATTAAACAATATAAACCGTTCGTCAATGAAAGCAAATTGTTAATTAAAAAGGTATTTGCGGATTATTTTTGGCGTATTTTGAGTTAACATATATAAACTAATCTGCCTCAGTTACATATACGTTTCATTTATTTAATTTTCATTTCGTTATTGATGTCATTTGGTACAATTTTATTATATAATGCATAAAGCATTTTGGTTAACAGCCTGTTCATTTAAAAGTTAATAATACTATTAATATATCTTGAACACATAACCAAAATGATAAAATAATATCTTAGTGCAACTCCCACATAATTATATTATGTCCAGCAGTTGTCTAAATCTCTAGCTTGAGATGATAGTGATAAGTCACACGAAATCTACTCTGAGTTTCTTTTGGTTACTAGATATCTGTTATATGTGTGACACATTACAAATAATCGTGTTTATTTCAGAAAGATTCGTCCTGGATGAGAGCCGAAGCCACGATCTCCAGTTTAGCATTCAATGTCACTAACATATTAGACAAATACATTGGGCACATTATTATCAGTTTCGGGACCTCCTGAGGAACGGAGAGGTCCCAAGCACCCAAAACCGACGAGTATGTATAAGAATAGAAATCAATGTACAGGCAGCGCGTGAGATTTGTAAGAAAAGAAGCAAATAGCCTTCTATTGTCTCTAGGAAAGTCATGAATATATATATGTCACTGGAAAATAATAAGAACCGTAAATTTATAAATTTCCTAGGCTGCATAGAGTTCCCACCAAGAACTTAGGGTCCCAAGCCAACCTCACCTGCAAGTGGTGCACCTGCCGATCAACGGACGAGGCTCTGGCAAACAAAATATCCCGATAAGCGGCAATAGGCTCGCCACCTATTACGTGGGGTCAAAACACTGGCGAAAAGTGGGCGTTTAATATGCCTCTGCCTACCCCTTCGGGGAAACAGGCGTGAGTCTATGTATGTCTGTATGTCCTAGAAAATTTATAAATGTACGATTCTTGTTATTTTGAATGATTTTCATGGGTTTTATTAATTACCTTAACTAACGTTGCACCATGACAAAAAGCACGGCAAATATAAACATGTAAAATAATCATATTAAGATTATAAAAATATGTTATTTACTTATGAGAACAAATACGTGTGAAAGTAAGTAAAATGTTTCCCCATTCTGCACTGCATTTTATGTGACGATAATTCACTTGTGCTTCCCTGGACTGCCGTTTCAGTGGGGTTAACATAAGTTTATCTTGAGCTCACGAAAATGTTGCTTTCATAGCGTAAGACATTGTTATTGGTGGGGAGGTAGGTAGTGGACTGAATGACGAATCGGAGAGCCGAATGCATTTGATACGACTGTAGCGCAAGAGTAAAACAAAATTGCACTTATCCCACTGTATTATTCAAAGTATTGTTTCCTGTGTACACATTTCTGTTTGCTTCCCAAGTTGTCTCTCTTGTGTGTAACGTGATAGGTGTTTACTTTCGTGCAAAGGACCCGTACCGAGCTGAATAAGGTTGTATTGTCTAAGGTTAGAAAAGCTTAGAGTTTTGTTTAAATTGTTTATAAGTTGCTGCAAGACTTGCAACAATGCAAATATTTGGACGCGAGCGAATAAAGCTGTTTGTTGGAAGATATATTTTAACCATGAAGAAGAGAATGAATACTTTTTGAAAAAAAGTGTCATTTATACTACCATACTAATTACAAATGCAAAATTGTGTTTGTATATTCATATTTTGATTGTTAATTTGCTTCTTTTTCTCTTCTTTTACGTCGCAACGGAGTGATGTTATGGTATGATATTTGGGTGTGGAACTGAAGAGTATATAGGTAGAGGTATAAGCAACTTTTCACCGCCATACAACACATCGCTATAATTATCGACCTCCACGCTGGTGGAGCTGTGGGCGAAAGCTAATTAGTACAATTTATTTTGAGTTTAATTCGAACTTAGAACTTATTTTGAGCGAACATAAAAACCGGAAAGTGCGAAATTTCGTCTAAAAAAATATTTTGATACAAGCTTTTGTCTGCGGCTCCAACCCCATCTAGCCTATGTCCTCATCATAGCAATTTTTATAACGAATTTGCGACAGAGACCTATCATAATAAATTTTACTATAAATATTGGCACGAATTGTGATATTCTTCGTGACTTTCTGAATTTTAAAAGTCTAACTTTCAAAGTCGCCATCCCATTTATATAGGTAATTCTAACATCCATTGCGGTCACAGTCACAGACTGTGACCGCAATGGTTTTGATGCAACTGATTGTCTAGATATAATACTGATGTTATTCAAATAAGGACACGATAATCCGTACGAATTGCAATGTGTTACATTAATTTATAAATACAACATTACTTTCGTAAACTCCAACAAACAATAATAATATTATAATGTTAAATTTATAATTATAATAATAATTTTTGTTGCTACACGAGTATTATAATTGAACAAAATATGGATTTAAATTGGAATTAAGCATCAAAACTGTAATCGTTTTATTAATCTTAATATATAAAATCCTTGCGTTACTGACTGACTGACAGACACGCTACAGCCGAAACTATTGGGCGTAGGAAGCTGAAATTTGGCATGTATGTTCCTTGGGGACCGTAGGGGTGCACTAGGATGGGCTTTCCCGAAATTCCCACGGGATCGGCCAAAACGGGTAAATTTAAAAAAAATGCAGGCGTAGCTGCTGGCGTCGTCTAGTAACGTATAAACAGTTACAGAATCCAATACAAACTATGGATTAGTACAGTGGTAATGCCAAAAAATACTAAATACTACTCCCGGCCCGGCCCCGGCCCGGTGTAACGTGAATCATCGAGCATTGATTGCACGGCCGTGTCTGTCTGTTCAAGTAGGGATTGCGGTACACGAAAGGGAAACAATACCCACCGACATTACGACGCCCGTGGCCCGGCCGTGGCACGGCCGGGCCCAGGCCTAACGTGAATTACTTCATACAAATCAATACAATGAATATCTGACCGTGACACGGCACTGCCCCGGACGGGGCCCGGTCCGGACACGGCACGGTGTAACGTGAATCATCCTAATCGTGTCCTGGCCGTGGCCCGGCCCCGGCACGGTGTAACGAGAATCATCCTTAATCCTGTATTGCGAGGGGCTTTACAAATACAAAAGTAATGGAAACAATGAGCACCTAGACTCATAACAAAATTGACATGAAGTAACAATACCTATACTGTTGCGAGTGCCCAACAGAGTGTTCCTTCTCCCTCATCCCACTCCTTCTCCTATCCCTTTTCCTAACCCAAAAGGCGGCAATGCACCGCGGTAACCGTTTACCATCAGGTGATCTGTCGGCTTGTTTGCCGTTCATGGGTACAAAGTAAAAAATTGCTGAGGTTGTGTTCTACATGCAATACTGCTTTTTAGGTCTAACTTTGGTTTGCGTTTATGTTGTTAAATAGACGCAAGTTTAAATAGCAACATGTTATCCGGATATAAACTAAATAGAAGCCAATACTGCTGGCTTTCGACTATATACTAGATCGAAAACTGTTTTCTAGTCTAACTAGATTAAACGATGTATTGGCCTCTCCACAGAGGGATTTGCATCTCATCGTGAACTTTTGTGCTGTACTAAAATAAGACAAAGATCTCATTATTCTTTGTGAAACATTTCAATCGAGTAGGCTCAGACATGTTGGTAACAAAGGTATTGAATTTTGTGACATTAAAATAAAGCACAGTTTTATTTACATAAGCTGTTCCAGCTCATATAACTAGGCCAATATCATATAACTAGGGAAATCTTTACGACAAAGGAAGTAATAAGGGAAAAGATATCTCTCTACATTAAAATTTTCAACTCATAGTCGACTATGTAATAATTTATTTCAATAATAATTGCTTTCTTAGAGTCACACATTGTACCTAGAAAAATTCATATCAATGAATACTCTGAGCAACAATAATGAATCTGAGTTATAATTAAAAACTAAAGTATGCTACAAAACTGAAACTACTACCTACCATCCGCCCAACTAACTCACAAATAATCAATAACTCTCGCACACCAATACTTGTTGTGACATAAATCGAATTTCCTACTTCATTATTCTACATAATAATGGAGCCATTGCTTTTCTAAGAACTATAACAGTGTAATGATGTTATTTTTATATTTTACTTACCCCTACCCGGGATTATTCCTTTAGATAAATAATTTAAAACGTGCTTCAGCTACAAAGGCGAATGGAAATAACTTATCATGTTTACGAGACTACAAAACCTGCTGGCTTTGCGAATTTCAATTTGCTGTGTAAAATATTGCTGGGAAAGATTACTGTAAGTAAAAATGAAGGTACGTAAGTCAATATTGCCGTCGATTTTTCTTTATTAGGTTTATTTTCAGCAGCTCCAGACTAAGCTTGGATTTCGCAAGAGTCATGTAACACTAGACATCGATCTAAAAAATATTGTTACCAAATAATGTTTTGTAGTATTCGTTGGGAATGATAGTTGTGATATTATATAATAGCCTGTATATTTATAAAATCTTGAATATTTCGTCTAGGTTTGCACTGCGAGGCATACCAGGTACCTTTGAACGATTGGAGTCAAGAAATGTACACACTCACATTGCCTGCGTCAAGCTCAAACAAAAAGTGACGGAGGAAATGTACACTGCGCCCTTGATAAGATGCATTACAGATCCTAGCAACTGGCTTGTATAAAAATATAATTATAATACTTTATATTTAAGTAACGCAACCAACCAAAATTTTTCTCCATTAGACGTTAAATTTATTTTAAATTTGTTCTATAATCTATATAAAATGAGTTACAGTCTTGATAACACAACGACTGCTTAAAAAACTTTAATAACAACAAACTTTCTCAGGCAAATATAGCATTACGCAAGTTTTATACCTCTCAAAATTTTCTGCCATCTTGTCATAAAAATTTCAGGTGCTTTTATAGTTCAAAGGTAGAAGTCATAAATAAATAACATTTCGTCAGTACGCTAGGAGAAGGAAAAACTATAGCACCATTTTGCTGGTTTATTTTTCAATCCAGCAAATATATTGTGTTACAACAAAATTGCAGAACCGTGTTTTGAAATACGAGATGTGTAGAGAACACTGAGTATTATGTTTCTCAGTTTAGGAGAGCTTTTCGTTTTCTGTTGTGGTTTTATGTGTAGAAGTGGGAATTAGACGCTAAGTTTGAAGCAAGTCGTGAGGTAAAGGATTTGGTTACTGATTTAACCCTTCTGTCTTTTATACACGCTTTTACTAGCTTCACTAATAAATAAATAATAGATTCTTTCTATAAAGAAACCCTGCCCGTCATGTTAATCTACTTATAATTATTGTTGTCTTATCTATTAGAAATTTGTCATGTATATTTGATTTTGACGACATTGAAATAATTTCGAGCTGTTATTAAATTGTTGTAAGTAACGGCAAGCTTGTCGTTGAATCAGTTTTGCGCTGACTGTTAGGATCGTTGTAGTACACGTAGCAAGCCAATCAGTGCAACGAATGCCTTTATTGCACTTCTTGCGGTAGAAATTTTTCATCCATAAAAGTAGGTAGAACGTTACAAAGGTACTTTGCCTGATCCTGCGTCCCACAGTGTTTTATGAAGACCATTTTTCGGACACCGTCTTTTTATTAAAGAAGCTAATAGATATATTCAATAAAAATAAATATTTCGTATCCCCATTAAGCTAGCATCTCTAGTTTTTTAGAAAAACTTTTTTGAAAATCTTCATATTTTAAAGCGGATATTTAGAAAAAAAGATATTCCTCTTAAACTAAGCATGATACGCAATAATAATGTTACAAGCACCGATAGCGTCTCTTTCACTGCACATTTTACAGTTAAAACGAACCTCTTAACTTGACTAGATTCAAATTTAAGCGAGATTTTGGATTTTTAGATTTTCTTACTTTTCCCTAAGATACTACCAAATGTGGAAAAGTTATATATACAGAAAGGATGCTCTTTACTTTCCTCATCTACTCAATAAATTTCAGACCCCAAATCCATAGAATCTAGAAGTTATTCCATATACTGTTATATATATTATAACTGTTTTTGCTAGTTTTTTCATATTTATATTCTGGATTTTAATGATTACATTTTTATTCGATATTGATTTCTTTACAACATATAATTTAGTTATAAAATCAATATCGAATAAAAATTTTATCATTAAAACCCGGAATACAAATGTGAAAACCCTAGCATAAACAGTTAATTTGGAATAACTTCTAGATTCCATGGATTTGGGGTCTGAAATTTATTGAGTATATGAGGAAAGTAAAGAGCATAATTTCTGTATATATAACTGTTCCATATTTGGTAGAATCTTCGAGAAAAGTAAGAAAATCTAAAAATCCAAAATCTCGCTTAAATTTGAATCTAGTCAAGTTATGAGGTTCATTTTAACTGTAAAATGTGCAGTGAAAGAGACGCTATCGGTGCTTGTAACATTATTATTGCGTATCATGCTTAGTTTAAGAGGAATATCTTTTTTTCTAAATATCCGCTTTAAAATATGAAGATTTTCAGAAAAGTTTTTCTAAAAAACTAGAGATGCCAGCTTAATGGGGATACGAAATATTTCTTTTTATTGAATATATCTATTAGCTTCTTTAATAAAAAGACGGTGTCCGAAAAATGGTCTTCATAAAACACTGTGGCGTCCGCGTGAATTTTTAAACAGCGAACAAAGACTGAAATCTTTTTTGCACGCTTAATTAAAAAAAAACCCCCAATACACATCCAAGAAAAAAAGATCGGCTTATCAACTTGCACGTCTTTATTTGACATCATACGTCCTGCAAAGTTAAGAGAACACAACCAACTACCATGTCAATCTTGGCTACTTATTTAATTATCTGCGAATATAATTGTTTTGATTACGTACGAGCTCAGTTTATTATGATACGCCATTTCAGAACCTGCTCATCCTTTTCTCCGGAATGAATATAAGGTCCTAGGACCATCGATTGCGTTTCTTTGAAATGCTTAATCCTGTAACTATATTGTTTTTTTAAGAAATGTGTAGGTTGTATCGTTTTATTAATTATTCAGTCTGCTAAGAGGAAATTGTGACAAGAACATAAACGCGGTAAACCAAACAAAATGTTCATACGTAGGCGTCAAATGATCACAAACTGTAACATGTAAAGCAACTCAACGATCCCAATTCCTACTCCCTACTAATATTATAAATTCGTAACTGTGTATGTATGTATGTGCTGTTTTCACGCTAAAACGGCTGAACCGATTTTGTCGAAATTTAATATAGAGATATATTGGACGATGGAGACGGACATAGGCTACCATAAGTTGCAAAAATTTTACTGGGAGGGATTGTAGGGAGGGTAGAAGTTTGTTCGGCACAAATTTACCTCTTGGAAGTAAGAACGCATGCGCTAATAATTGAGTGCTGCGCATGTGCCATCGCATATCTGTCAGTAACCACCATAGGTTGCAAAAGTTAAACTGGGAGGGATCTTAGGGAGGGTAGAAGTTTGTACCTACGGCACAAATTTACCTCTTGGAAGTAAGAACGCATGCGCTGTAAGTTGAGTGCTGTGCATGTGCTATCGTATATCTGTCAGTACTGTCTCATCATACATATTGTTATATTGTGCACGGTGATTACATTATTCGCATATTTTTTTTTTCAGCCTGTCTGTGTGTCCCACTGCTGGGCAAAGGCCTCTCCCTTGGAACGCCATGCATCCCTGTTTTGTAGTAAGCTCGTCCAGTCGCTGTCAAATGCATCCAGGTCATCCCGCCATCTTCGTTTGGGTCTTTCACTCGCAATATATATCTATAAACACTTTCGCATATATAAACTAATAATTATAGACTACGTTTAAACGGCTGAAACGATTTTCTCTACTAATATTATACATGCGAAAGTATTTATAGATATATATTCGGTATATACTAGTCTGGCCATAAATATTGTAACAAGAAAAAAAAATTGCAAATAATTTTTATTACTTTTACAGTGTGTTAGTTTAAAACATAAATATAAAACAATTCAAAATATAAAAAGCTTATTCGAAATGGTCTCCATTGGCTGCAATACAGTCCTTAAAACGTTGAGGCCAGCTGTTATCAATAGAAGCACGCACTCTTTCCATGGGAAAATTCTTCACTGGCAATCGTATGGATTGTTTTTGGGACTCCAAATCATCATGGCGTTTAGAGCAAGCCGTACTCTCTAAAACTGACGATCAATCATAATCCAGCGGATTAAGATCGGGACTAGACGACGGCCAGTCTTCAGCTCTGATGAAGTCCGATACGTTCGCTTCCAACCAAGACTGCGTGGACCGAGCTTTATGACCCGGTGCCCAGTCTTGCTGGAAGGCCATACTTGGTTATTGAACATGGTGTTGTCAAGAGGCTTAAATACCTTCTCAAGAATGTTATTTTGATATACTTGTGCCTTGTGCCGATGTTTTGATACCTTTTTCACAAAAATATGGCTCAGTCACTCCTTCATAGCTAACACCCCACCAAACCATCACTGAAGTCGGATAATGCCCACGTTGCATTCTGTCGACTAATTAGGAAGCTTCTTTAGAGCTTTGAACATAATTAATACGGTCATTTTGTTTGTTAAAATGTTGCTCAATTGTAAAAAAATATTCATCCGTGAACAAAATTTTTCCGTGACCTCCCTTTGCGTACCGCTTCAGTAGTTGTTTCGATTTTACCACTCTGTTCTTTTTTAAACTATCAGTCAAGAAATAACCAGTACTTCTCTTATAGGCTGCAAGTCCTAAGTCATATTTTAAAATACGCGACATTGTTCTAGGTGCTCTTTTCATCTCCCATGATAAAAATCTTTTGCTTTCGGACAGGATTTCTTCGAATTCTTTCCCTTAGTGCTTTGACCACCTTTTTCTTACGAACACTACCTGGACGGCCAGGTCTTTTTCTGTCACAAACAGAGGAGGTCTCATTGTACCTATTAATAGCCCGGTACACAAACATTTGACTAATACCAAGTGTATGGAGAGTTTTAAAAATTGCTTTTGGCTTCATACTTACTTTGTGTAATGCAATCACAGTGATTCGGTTCTCTTTATCACCCCACTCCATTTTAATATCGCAAAATATTGTACAATGTATTGGCGCCAAAACGAAAAAACACAACACATTTCGTATGTAAATGACAGATTCCAAATTCAAATGTAATATTTTTTTATTTTTAATTGTAACAGTATTTATGGCCAGACTAAGTATAATGGTAGATAATGTCATGGATACTGACCGAATTATTATCATTTTATTAATCAGGAGGAGTGTGTTAAACTTGAGACTGAAAGTAAATCTATGTTACCCCGATTTCAACGCGCGCGAAGCCGCGGGCAAAAGCTACTACAATATATTTTTGAAATGTCAAACATACTTAAGGTAGAGCGTAATTGTTAACAGATGCGATATGAGGAAATTCGTAAAAATGAAATAGTAGCGACTCTTCTCCTACATTGAGATTGTTTTTCTACACTGTTACGTGAAGCGGTTAGTTGAAGCTTTTAAGCCTCCTTTTTTAACATCCTTATTAAAAATAAACTTCATAGATTCTTTCAATTTACACCTCGAAAACGTGGACATTAGCGTAATAAATCAATATTACTACGACTAAATTCCATCCGAACCAAGTAAAGGTTTCTAATTGCTAGTATAAAAACTAACTTTTTAATATATAGAGTTCAATTCAATATATTTTACACATATGCTTCCTTAAGTTTGTGTGGCTTAGTCTAGTGTTTGAATCTGTAGACCGGCTGAGGCCTTTGGAGGTCTAACGATTCTTGTAGTGAAACAAGACCTAGGACCAAAGGATACACCTATCAAACCATACTATTACGTAGATACCACAAAAGACAAACACTAATCCAAGTGGTGCTCTATGAACACTGCTCGACATATTATTATTGTATTGCAAATAGGATCGCTGAATCGCAAATTCTCTTTTTACCGCAGTGTAGTTTTGGGCCTTACCTCTTTTCGATCTATAGCTGCGACAAATATCAGGCATAGGTTGATAAATATAGTATCGAAAATATAATACAAAAATAAAAAATACGTCACAATAGCATTTCTTGGCACTAATCTTCAGTAAATGAACTCAAAGCAAACTGTGGGTGTTTATAGAAAATTTCATAATTCAGTATGACAAAAATGCCGTTCCCCAGTAATTTCACCCCTGCCCTTTCACATCTTTTTATACTTTATAAATGTAGCAAAGTTTATTCCAACTACAAAATTCATAAACCACTGAGTATTCCATGAATATTTCATGGACTTTTTATGCAACAATAACGATTAATTATTTGATTAGACGTTGATGATTTTATTCTTATAATATACGGGACAGTGTTTAATCAAGTAATTTATTTCGTCATTAATTATGTGCTTTTAGTAGATACTCGAATTGACAGCTGACTTTGCTTGGTTTTGTACTTGTCAGCAGAAATAATTAAATCAAGAGTGGGTCGGACTCGCCCATGAAGGGTTCCGATTTGCAAGAAGATTTTGTGTTCATTATTATCTGTTTTATTTGTTTGTAG
Source organism: Euclidia mi (assembly GCA_944739405.2). Classification (NCBI taxonomy): domain Eukaryota; kingdom Metazoa; phylum Arthropoda; class Insecta; order Lepidoptera; family Erebidae; genus Euclidia; species Euclidia mi. The sequence goes on from CALYKY020000196.1 coordinate 96,260, forward strand.
GTTATTTTTATGTTACGCACTTATTCATTTTCTTATTCACTTGTGCCCTATGTTTGCTTTGGGCGATACTCACAGAATGGCCCATAAAAAGTTTATTTAAAATTCATATTTGGCGACAAATGATGCGCGTATTTTTTTGTTGACTACGGTGGAAACTCTCCTTACGAGCCATCTCAACTCGACGCCAACCCGGCCAGGGTGTGATCGACCGGGTTTGGGACTGGCGGAGGAGGTGTGTGGAGGCTCTCTCCTGAAGGTGGGGCATACCCACTAAAACCACCGCGGTATCCCTACGGGTCCCATGTAGTGGCAGGGTCACGCGATTCGCGGATAGCATACTTTTCCGTGACCCCGCCCGGGATTGTTCCACCGTTGGTGTTGGCGGGCCCCGTCTCGTTATGACTTGGGAGGCGGAGAGGACACCATGCCGCTTTCTTGCCTTTTGGTGGTCAGGAAGCAGCCCCAGCGCTCACCGTCTACAGGGACTAAAACGGCCACAGAGGATAGGGAGGACGGCAACCTGACTGCATCGCCTCTTCCTCTGCGGCCCCACCGCGAGGCAACAAATGGTGCGCCCCCATTTGGTCGCGGGAGGTAGGGCGCGCAGCAACGCAACACCAACACGCTTCTCCTCCCGCAATCGCACCCGACTGCGTGGGACAGAAAGAACTGTCCCATGCATCCAAAAGTGCGGACCTTTGGATGCATCCTGCCCAGGCCTCCATCAAGCCCACGTGGAGTGTCCACTCCCGGTATCTCGCTTAGCTTCACCGTGGGTGCCCTAACCACGGTTACTGAGCCCCTCACCACGACAAGGTGGAGATCACACAGGGGGGGGAAATGATTCGCGTATGCCCCAGATAGCTTTTTTAAGAACAACTTAAATATTTGATGGTTGACTGTAGATATAGTCAACCATCAAATATTTAAGTTCTTCATCTATCTGGCGATTATTAATCCCGGTCTATACCATGGTTCGCCTGTACCTACTATAAAATCTTTAAGTGGTTCTAAGTAAATAACACTAAGCAAACCGCATACACTTAGAAGCCTAGTAACTATTTTAACCCATATGTACTATTACAGTAAGGATGCTTACCACAGGAGCTTTATAAGCAATGCGGTTAGCCTAGCCACTACGAGATTTCTTTGTATATATGCCCACGGAGTTATATATACATTAGTATGTATATATATCCTCCTATCCTTGATTTCTCGACATATTCATGTTTATTCTAAAGTCTTTCCCCCTAGATCTGACATAATTATATAATTCCCAGATTCAATTTATTATAATAATAATATTATAATAAGACTTTTATTTCGGACCACTAAAATCCATACCACAGAATACATACCCTAACGGGATCCATACACTGTTAGTAATACAATTTGTTGAGTGATTAATTTTTTTTAACGTAAGCCAGTTTTAACTGGTTTTAAACTTTCGCGATTTGTATACATCGTACAAAATAAATTAGTGGGACTTAATCGCGTACAATTAACTTATTTAAGGTATAAATAGCTACCTATTTGTTTCCGACGTTTCGCTCGACTTTCTCTTGTTAAAAAAATATCCCAACTTTATAATTACACGTTACGATATTAGAGATGGTATGTAAATATTACTTTCATAACATACATACATACATACATACATAGACTCACGCCTGTTTCCCGGAGGGGTAGGCAGAGACTACGGAATGCCATTTGCAACGATCCTGACATATCTCTCTTGCTTCCTTCACTCCCATCAGATTCCTCATGCATGCTCTTCTGTTCAGGGTACTTCTCACCGGTCCTGTTTTTAGGATGTCTCCAATCTGGTCAGAGAACGTCTGCCTAGGTCTTCCCCTTCGTCCTGTCCCTTCCACACTTGCCTTATATATCTGCTTGGTCATTCTTTCGTCATCCATCCTCTCCACGTGCCCAAACCATCTTAGCATACCTTTCTCGATGCTTGTCACTACATCTTCTTTTACCCCACAACACTCTCTTATCACACAATTCTTTACTCTGTCAGTCAGAGAGACACCATACATACTTCTCAGTGCTCTCATTTCTACAGCATTTATTCTACTTTCATGACTCTTCTGCCATACCCAACTATCACTACCATACATAAGAGTAGGTACTAGCACCCCTCTATGCACAGCCAAACGTGCCTTTTTGGACACGTTTTGGCTATTCATAAAGGCCTTCAGAGCTCCATTCACTCTATTACCTGTATTACCTCTTCTTTCAATATCTTTTACATTCTTACCATCTCTTGTAAACAGCGTACCTAAATATACAAACTCATTCACTTGCTCCACTCGCTGTCCATCGATCATAACATTACAAGCCGTAACGGATTCCTCCTTTTCATAACAAACCATAACTTTCGTTTTACTTACATTCACCTTCATTCCTTTCCTCTCTAACACACCATGTATGATTGTTACCATCTCCTGCAACTCCTCCGCTGAAGACGCAAGTATAACCTGATCATCAGCATAAAGGAGGCATTTGACAATTAACTCATTCATCCTTAATCCACAATCACTATGTTTCATGTCTTGCAAACAACTGTCCATGAAGAGGTTGAACAGCCATGGTGACGCTACACATCCCTGTCTAACACCTGTGTTGATGGTAAACCAGTCAGTGTATGCCCCGTTTATCCTCACACAAGCTCTCGAATCCTCATAAAGGGATTTCAGAGCTCGAATGAGGCTGCTGTTCACCCCATACATCGACAGTACCGACCACATTTCATTCCTCACCACTTTATCGTAAGCCTTTTCCAAATCCACGAATGCGCAGTAGACCTTTTGACCTTTGGCCAAAAAATTCTCGTCGCAAGTTGCAAATCGCAAGGAAAAGACTTGATCCGTACACCCCATACCCTTTTGGAATCCCGCTTGTACATCCCATATTTTCTTGTCGGTTACTTTCATAACTCTTTCAATCAGTACCTTCGCACACAATTTGCCAACATTGCTGAGAAGGCTAATGCCTCCATAGTTTTTGCAGTCTTGTTGCGAGCCATAACATTGAAATACTATAAATAGCTCTGATGATATGTATTACTATTAAAACCTTTAAATAACTTTGTATACTAAAGAGATATACTGATAATTCATTTGACCTGCAATTTCGCAATTCACAACAACAACGGTCGATAAATACTAACAAAATGAAAACAATTAGCTAACGAGTTTCGGATCGTTTATTCTTCATATTTTGATGCCCCGTTATACATTTTTATTTTCAGGATTAATTCTCTTTGGTAATACTCGTAACAATTTTAGTATACTTTTTATTCAAGAGCTCCGCGAATGTATTTTTTATTCAAATATTTTTATGTGTGTTTTAATTATTTTGTAAAATAGTGTTGATGGATAAACTAAATGAATACCTATCACATTTAAAAACTGAACGTTCGATATTTTCAATACCTTTTTTAGCTATTTTAATTCTTGGTATTAGTAAAAAGTTTACAAGTTTAAGCAAATAACTTTTGATGAATATCAATAATTAATTAAAATAAACTGAATACAAATCTAAAATTAAGCCGATTCTCTGGCAGTGGCTGGCAGCGGTTGGACACGAAAAGCCAAAGATTGAACTCAGTGGCGTGCTATTGGAAAGGTGAAGGATGATGATGATGATACGCAGATTTTATAATCATTACTATCTAAAAAGTTAAGAATTATACACTGAAAATATGCTTATAATCCACCTAAGCGTGTTTATATTTCTGGATGGAATTTTTTTCCATTACCACAGTAATACATTAAATCAATCAGATCCAATACCAATCACATTTCTATGGCGTAAGCTTTACTTTTCTCTCTTGATACCGATTTAATAGTGTAACCCAAGTCTTATGGACATTAAATTGAGTACTACAAAGCCGTCTTTTGTTAAATTAATTTCTATAGTGGCCTTCGATGACTACAGTGAAATCAAAATAACGTTCAGTGGTGTATATAAAATATGTTTTTTGAGGGGCACGGTATCAATAAAAAAGCCTAAATAGATTTTGATTTTTATATACATAAACCGCTTTCAAACTGTCTCAGCGCTATTAATTTTCCGGTCTATAGCTATTCACCGACTACCACAAACAATATTTTCTTTCATTTGAAACCAGTACACTAAGTAGTTTGCAAAGAAATCTTTTTTCCTATTCAATTTTAATTAAAAGTAGAAATAAATGCGGGATGTAGGGCAGCTCTGCGTGCGACTCGGAAGAGTTTTATAGAAAATGTCGTCACCTCGAACGAGATGAAGCATCGGCTGATTTCCACTTTAATTAATTATTTCTTGTTCATGTTACCGAGGAGTGTTCGTGTTTGTTTGAAATAGGTTTCGCTGAATTTAATCAGTGTTTCTCCTGATGTGCGAGTAGGTAAGTACGTAGGTGCATAACTGCAGTACATTTAGTGTATTTTTTCGTACACGGCCTTTAAGGTAGGCACCTTAAAGGCCGTTTGTTATGTAAAAATAAAATGTTTCAAAAATGTCTTTAATTTTTTTTTGTTTGTATTTTTTGACATCACATGCATACACAGGAATTTTCTCGGACGTAGAAAGCAGTTAAATAATCTAGTGATTGGTTTCGCGTAATGTTATTTATGTGTGCGTCCCATTAAAATGATTCATATGCCTCGCCAGGCCAATTCGGTCGTATATAATGAAAAATTTTATCATCTTTCAGGATCCCAAAAATGTATGAAGTAGTAGGTATATGATTTGAATTGAAGACATCTCGTTAGGCTGTTGTGTATTCATGTTTTAGAATTTTATGCATTGTAGTGTTGATTCTGTTATAAGCTTGATTTTAGTCCACGAAACCAATTGACAATGAAATAATTTAAAATGATAGATTTAGAATATTTATCATGGCATGCTTGACAGGCTGTGTAAGATTTACAACGTATAAAATTAAGTTACTCTTATGACCGAGTTATAAGCAGCTGTGCAAATAAGCCTATGATATACAATTGTTGCGGCCAGCTACATAACACCCGCACAACGCCATCTAACCAATGACGAAAGAACTACCTAGACACTCGCCACCTAACAACGCGGGAAAAATTCAAACAATCCTGAACAGCGATATCAACTTTCGCGAGCCAAGCGGCATATATACAACTTCCAAAGTATGTCCGTCGGCCTACAGGCCACCAAGCACGACCAACCAGCTTGGTTAGAGGCTCCTCCCTCTAGTTGGAGGAACACCGCACCTTTATCCTCCACACAATAAAGAATATTCTATCTATTTCTATCTATCAACAGTATCCAGTTACCTTCGCTTGAATATTCTAATATTCACTTGACACGGTATTCCTCTTTCAGCAAGTAACGTTTAAAGTGGCGGCTCAAGCAATGGATTAAGAGGAACTGTTTTGTACGGGCAAACGAAATACCAACCTTGGTTATGCAACTACAGAAAGGTGAAGTTTGTTGGAAACAAAACGCGTAGTTGTTTTGTAGATGGTTGATTTTCTTGGGAGGAAACGTGCCAGATTTCAAAATGGACTATGCCAGGCGTGCCAGATTTCAATAAATAAGCAGTACAGAAGTTTAATATTACGTAACTGGTCAATAAATCATTAAATGCAAATAAAAATGTTGTTGTCAATGAATATTGTATAATTACGAAAACGACAGCTTTAATTGAATTTAGTAAATAATACAAATATTTAACAGCTAGATGTCTCATGACATTAACATAATAATGTACTTACAGTGATTAGGGTCGGCGCACATGTAGTCAAGGGCAGCGTTTCTTTCACTGCGACACACACTAAAACTAACATGTGATACTTAATTTTAAAACAAGATCGATAATAGCTGGATGCTCTTCACTGCGCCTCGCTGTATGTGCGCCGTAAACGAGGTAGACTTTCATGTCATCTCAGTAATAATTATGTTAATTTAGTATAATTCATACTAATAGTATAAATGCGAAAGTATGTTTGTTTGCGAGTATGATTTTTATGTGTGGATATTAAGAAACTGGAGAGTGACATGACCTACTTTTTACCGTGACAACCGACGTCCACGCGGGCGACGTCTAGTATCTAGAGTCCGGTCAATTTAGACATCAGAGGGATTATGAGGAGGGCATCAGAGGGGGTCAAAAGTCACCAAATTGGGTTTTTCACGATTTTCAGCAAAACAGTAATTTTTATCAGAAGACTTGCTGAACAAAAATTGTAGATTAGATAATTATCTATAGAAAATATCTAGATACTTTTTTCCTAGAAGTACCGTTTTTCAGTTAAACCCGTTTTGGTGACTTTTGATACGGTGTAATTTTTTTTCCAGGAGTCGGATCAATGAGAACTTTTTAGATTCCATTTATAATGGTGTTTTAAACAATCCTACAAACTTGCAAAAGGGTGCGAATTATGGTAACCTCATCCCAGTTTTCTGGTCTAATTTGACCGGACTACTAGGAACTTAACATAAATTCACTGGAGCTTGTCGAATAAAATCATAAATATTATATATTTCGCGTCAGTAAACCCACATATTGCAGAACTATATTACATTGACCTGAAAATGCGTCAGCACATACGTCGCGAACAAGAACAAGCTCCACAGCGCTATTCTAATCCAACTAAATAGCTTGCCCAGCAACAAATGTTATCGTAAACTTTTAACAACTTCGATTTTCCTAAATTGTTCTTCGAAAAATTCCTTATAAACGGTTATTTGATTAAACTGCATTGGTGCGATTATGGGGCTAAATTGTTTATAGAAGCAAATGTTAGGAGTTTGTAAATAAGAACCAGTTTTGAACGTATGAGAAACTTTGGTCATATCTCAGTGACGGTAGAATAAGCTAGTGGGCAGTTGTACAACAAGCTACCAGCGGGTTTTGAGCTGAAATTTCGTATTTACTTTGCTAGTTAAATAGTTGTATATGAGTAATTTCTAACAAAGTATTTGTTTATGACTCTTGGATAAAGAATTCCTTGATTTTTCTATGATACTTATGATAATGATACATCATGAAGGGTAAGTGATTTATTAACGGTTATACATCTCAAGTTACAAAAAGGTCGCGGAACGACTTATATTCTTTGATTGATACACTGCTGCTAGAGGTGTGGATGGCAAAAAAAATAATTATATCTACGTACGTCAAAACTGCCATGTTGGGTGATCATTTAATTGTATTTTAGGTAACACAAAACCACAAAACGCCAGGACAAGCGAAACTCGTTTCACGTAATTAACAACCATTAAAAAAATGCTATTTAGAAACTCAAAAAGGGCTTCAGCTGAAAATCAGCGCTGCTATCACTAGCGGGTAGCGGCATTTGCTGAACTGTGGCCTATTGGGTGCATTTTGGGTAGCGCAAATGATGATAATGTATTATACAGTGTGTTTCATAACCCCCTGTCCGATCCCGAAACCACATATTACTGACTTACTAGACATACTAGGAAAAATAATAAAAAAATCCAAGTCTTCATAAAACATCACAATTTATTTCCTTAGTATAGTATTAACGAGAAACATTACCCCGAAATTAGGGAAAATTCCCTAAACTAGCAACACTCCACTCAGCGGCGGTATCCTTTATGATTCTATTAATTCTATTAAAATATTGTCGGCTTTTCGTGTCAAAGGGCACGCCGCTTTTAAAATAGTGCAATTTTACCGTCAAACGAGCTGCTCGACACAATACCGAAACGCGGTAGAGATGTTTACGTTCGATAGCAGCTAATATCGATTTAATAAGACTTAAATAATACTTTTGTGTTACAGAACTTAGTAGATCATAGACAAAAGACTATGATCTACTAATTTCGGTAACCTAAATCAAATTAAAAAGTTACATCATTTTTATGTTATAACAATAATTTGAAAACAAACAACAATTTTGAGTTGGATACGTGCCCATCTTGTATGGGGACAATAATAACATATCGATAAAAACAGAACTCCAATAAATATCATTGGTTACATCCCTAGCTGGCTATTTTTTACGACTTCAATTTGCCTACTGATTGATCACTCAGTCTTGCCCTAGGATTATTTTCGTTCGGACTTCCGGAATAACTTACGTTGTGAAATAGTTACGTTGTCGGTCGTATTCAAACTCTGAATACTTTAATATTTCGATGTGTTTAGGTAGGAGTGAATGCAATTTATGCAGGTGCACGTAGTGATAAGGAGGAACAGTTCGCTGGACCACCAGGTCTGCCAGTGCCTTTGGAGCGCGTTGTTCAACGGCTTCACCACCTCGTGAACTACAGTGTGCTAGTTAATGTGCTTTCAAATAGGTACCTTTGATGAAAAGGTACCGTAAGTGTCTTAACCTTTACGGTCGACATGTGCAGCATGATGGTCGTACGCAGCTTACAAGTAAGTTGATGTTTTTCGGAATTAAAGGTAACCTGCCTAAGTAAGATTTAAACAATTAGTAATTACTGTAAATACTGCAGCGCTCATAGCGTGACTAAGCTTTTGGATCGTTATAGTTTGGCAAAGTTAAGTAACGGTTGCACAGGTCATCACTTGGATGGGTGCCCACGTACTCAGAAGGCACTTAAAACTGAATCTAAGAATCGTAAGGCCATGTCGTAGGCCTTCGGGTGATCTGAAATGTCTGAATACACGGACACCAAAGTTGGCTACGCACTCTTACGAAACAAACAAACAACGTAAACAATACCTTCCGTTTTACCTAATGCAATAAACCAGCTGTTGCAACAAACTCATAAATAAAATGGGTATACCTACAACCTACCTAAAATGATGGCACGTGTAAAGTTGACGTTCGGCTTTTGTCAAAGGATTAGGTAACTAGACGCGGCTGCCGGGCGCCCGCCGGCCGACGCACTCAACGACATTTTATGAACTTTAGGTAGATACCTAGTTTATTACGATTTATGAGTCTTCAGTGTTGCCATGGGTAATCTGATGTGATATTATTTAAAGTTAATAAAATTTACCAGGGAAAATTTTATCTTTAATTTCCGTGAATTAATGACAAATACCTCATCATTTTACTCTACCCTACAACCCCTTCATTGATCGGATGGGGGGTTATGAAACACCCTGTATATATCAACACATTCTATGTTTGTACCAACCTTTTTGTGTTACTCATTATGAATCCAATAAATATATTTTTCTCCACAGCAGCTCAAACATGCCGCTTTTGCTGCCAGACAACAGTGAACAAAACGCGATTTTGATTCGAGCGTGAGGCAAAGTAGCTTTATAATTTTTCAATCTTCAGTGCCACGAATTGACATTGTTCAGCCACAAATTTGAAACATTCGAATTTTACTGTGCTCTGTCTCTTTCACATGTATATAAAAAGTGAGTGAAAAAACAAACCCCTTCGAATTCGAAATTCGATTTTGGAATTCGACCTCAAAGAAAACACCTACGGCAACGCAAAAAAAAAGATATTTGTAACAAAGAAGATACTTGTAATAAAGAAAATACTTTTTTTTATATGTTATTGTTTACATGTCGCACCTCCGATAAAATAGGGTTACAACTCGAAAAAGTCGAATTTTGAGTTAACGACACAGAAATACTTAAAATTTTATTATCTATCTTCTCCAACACGGTTACATCTCGGTACGGTCACGGTAACTCTAAAACTCGCCGCTGGATGGAGTTGTAACGCTACATGACTAAAGTATTTTGACTCCAGAGTGATCTCGATTAGTGTTACATTTAGTTTTATGAAAAGTGGAAGTGCGTTTGTTGAGACAAGTATTGTTACAAATTAAAATATAACAGTGTATCAGACAGGTAAAATCTTGTTGCATATATCAATTTGTCTACTATAAACAGTTACAAGTCGAATTATTACAGTTTATTGCAAACTGGCTTGAGTGAAACTAGTTCAACATTTCCATAATATAGCGATATATTTTGTATTATGTCAGTATTTTAGATGCGATTTATTGTAATATTGTGTTACTCTTCACGTTGTAACAGTATTTGACGATAAATGTACATGTGTCGTCTGAATATTTATTATTTTCACGTTTATTTTCAGGTTTATTTTCAGGAAAATTGAAAAACCGCGTATGCCATTAAAATGTAATTTTTGTAAGCTTTTCAAGTATATATCACTTGTATTACATAATAAGAATACTGCAAGAATAAAGACTGATTAACAAATCCGTGACTTTGTTTTCGCTTTTCTCAAAATCCAGGTTTTTCGAGTTGTAACCCTATTTTATCGGAGGTGCGATGTTTAATTTATTATTGGATTTTAATAAAAATAAGTCTAATCAATAGTATAAAATTAGTATTTAACCAATACATTTTTGTTTAGAATTACAATAATGATACATTTGAAAAATAAACATCAGGGACGCGGTATTAAAACGCGATTTAAAAAAGGAGCGGGAATAAAAATTTCGCTGATGCTGATACAGTATTAGGTACCTATAGCGTAACGTGTTAAATTATATTAAGTCTTCTTTCTCTTAGCGTAATCCCAGTTTCAATCTGGGGTCCGCTTTCTAGTCTAACCGGATTTGACTGAATATTAGCTTTTCCACGGAGCGACTGCCTGTCTGACCTCCGCAACCCGAAGGGATAGCGATATTCCATGGTTTAGACTAGTGTCAGTTTTGTTTAGAAGGTACTGACGCCCTGTAACGATTGTCAAAGATCTTCATGACAACCGGGACCGACGGCTTAACGTGCTCTCCGAGGCACGGGACAAGCGATAATTAACAATTCAATACGCACATAACTCCGAAAAGTCATTGGTGCGCGCCGTGGATTCGAACCCGATACCCTCTGCATGGCAGTCTGTTGGTATATCCACTCGGCTATCGCCGCCTTAAATTATATTAAGTAATATATAAAATAATCTAAACAGATGAGTGAAGCTAGCGATGATGACTGTACTTTAACACCAGAAGAGGTAAATCAACAAGTGATTATGCAGAATTCAATCTATTCCTGTTCATTTCTATGTCTCCTAAGTAATATGTGTTCTCACTGCTGTGGTGAAAAGTTATGTGTGCTACACGAGAGCAAAGTTTTTTGTATCTCGTGCTGTTGAGTCCCTCACCACGCTCAGGATTCTAACTTTGATTCACTCGCTACGCTCGTGAATCAATCATAGAATCCTACGCTTGCTCAGGACTCAAAATCAGCACTCGAAACAAAAAACAACTTTGCTCTCTTGTTGCACAAATAACTATTCTTTCTTTCTTTCTAATTATGGTCATAAGACGTACCTTCAGCACTTGACCAACCAGCACAAGGCGCAATCCGGGTAATATATGCCATTTTGCAAACGTTATATTGTATACTACCTTGGTGCGGTCTACATTCGGATCGGATGTACTCGTACGTTACACAATACAGCTGTCTAATGTAGTCGGTTTATTCTCTTAACTACGACACGTGCGAAGTGTTGACTCGTTATTAAGTGAAACTTCGTGTTTATTAAGTGAAACCTTTTACTTAGACTGGGTGTCTTTTCGGCATAATTTTTCCAGACAAATAAATCTCCATAATCTTTTTTGCAAAATTACCAGCAGTTTGGATTCAACATTAGGATTTATTAATCTCTTCTTTTTAAGTGCTATACTTAGTAGAATTACATAGTAGGCAGTATAATTTATTAGTTTGTTCCTAACATGCTGAATACCATATTTTACAATCCATTGTGCAGTTGCTATGAAAGTATAACATACCTATAAACAACCTGACAGTCATAATACTACATTGAGAAAAATTATACGGGTTGCAGAAGTAAGACAGTCATTCGCTCCGTGGAAAAGCAATTCAATCAAATCCGGTTAGACTAGTAAGTGGATCCTGATTTGCAACTGGGATAATGCGAGGCAGATGATGACGAAAATTCTGCAAGGTGTCAGTATTATGACTGCGTGAATTGCAGTGATTCAAGCTGCCGCTTCTCAGTTTAACACAGCACAAAACGCTATGGGTCAGCTCCACATACGGGTAAACAAGTTGTGTCTAAATATTGTTGGTTTATTTCGCATTGTTTTTTTAATCCTCTAAGGGAATGTTACCTTGTCACCCATGGCTCATGTTTTATTCGTAGTGCAGGTTTTAAAAAATAATGATTTTATTTGTACTAAACATGTTACCTCTTGAAGTCCTACCAAGCCAATCACTTAAAAGTTTGGTCTCAGCACTAGACCGACTAATGTCAAGACATCATGCTTATCGGTCGACCTTCTCAGGAGCCATTGTCACGTATCACTCCAATAACATCACAGCTTACCTAAAATGATAGAAGTACTTAGTATTTCATAAATTAAATGTCAAGATTAATGAACAAAAAACCACTTATCCTCCGCCTCATCCTCGCTGAGGTATTGCAGAAATAACGACAGACAAAGCAAAATGGTGACGCTTTTTAGGTTTTGAATGTAAAACGAAACGTAACTATCACTTTTAATAACTGAATATTCAAATGTTGCTACTAAAATATATTTTGCTGTTTCTGAATAGAAACTCAATTTGAAGGTTTTAGTTTTTTTTGTGAATTTTATTATTTTAATTGCCGTCTGTTGATAAATCGAATGAATTTTAATCAAATAGCAGGATACATTTTATATAATTTTCGAAAATAGTATCTAGACAAAAAACAAAGAACAAGCAGCATTTAAATGTAATTATATTTCTACAATTAATAGGTGTATAGGTAAATACAATATTAGGTGCATAGGGTTCCCACCAAGAACTTAGGGTCCCAAGCCAACCTCACCTGCAAGTGGTGCACCTGCCGATCAACGGACGAGGCTCTGGCAAACAAAATGTCCCAATAAGCGGCAATAGGCTCGCCACCTATTACGTGGGATCAAAACACTGGCGAAAAGTGGGCGTTTCATTGCCTCTGCCTACCCCTTCGGGGAAACAGGCGTGAGTCTATGTATGTATGTACATATGTATGTATATTTCTACAATATGCCCAGATGGTGTGGCCTTTTATGCGAGCACGGCCAACTTGGATTTATTACACGTGTGGGCATTTTTTTTGTAGAAACGAAAGAGATTAGCAAAATATACAAAATAAAACCCAACGTACGTGTATATTTGTTAAATAATAAGGTACGATTTCAAAATTATAGTTATTTAACAAGACGTAGCTTAAACACAGACTTTTTAGTCATGAGGCAATAGTAGGGATTGGCCTACTATACCACGCTGGTTAGATGGGTTGCTATAGGATGTAAAGGCGAGACTTTTGTCACTTCCCAAAGATACTAATTGCTTTTTGTACCGATAGTCCTTAGTCTCCTCTCAGGGTATATAATAGGGTAGTAACACTTTGTAAAAGTTCATCACAAACACAAAGAGTTATAATATTTTAGCTATTTTCATAGTGTTATGTCATATGGCATATTATTATGGAGTAGGGCCGCTGACATCGAAAATATTTTTATATTACAAAAACGAGCAGTTAGGGCCATTTACCAGTTAAAAACAAGAGTCTCACTTAAAGAAAAATTTAAAAATATTGGTATTCTTCTGTAGCATCACAATATATTTATGCCAGTGTTATGCATGTACGACTACATAAAATTCTTACAAAATGAATAGTGACATACACAGTATTAATACTAGGAACAAGCACAAATTATGTGTACTATATTTCCGTTTACACAAAACGCATAGCTCTTTTATTGGGCTTAGTATAAGAATGTATAATAAAATACCAAGTAATATTTGAGACTTGCCTTTAAGGTCGTTTCAGACAATTGTTAAAAATAATCTTTTACTAAAGGCATATTATAGTTTAAATGAGTATCTTGACGACAAGTACGCTTGGAAATAAATATTCTTTTATTAGGTCAATTTCTTCTTGTTATTAGGTCAATAGGCAGTTTTATAGTGTAGTTAATTACCGTATTCTCTTTTATGCTACATTTGCATTCTTGTTCTACTCTTTTTATTATAATTTATCGGATTTGTAAGGTGGGGGTAATTCGTGGTCATGAACTGCTAACTAATAGATTGTAAATTGCTGCAGGTGCATATACCATTACTTTTCGGAACATACTATACCACCATAGATCAGAACAGTCATATTCGCGAGTTGCTTACATCAAAAGACGTAAGTGGATGCTCCTGTTTCACCATATTCACTTTGGGGAGGCTTACTAAATGAACATAATTTATTGCTTGAGTATGATATGAATAACTATTAATTTTTGCAATAGTAGATAATTCACAATGTGAAACAGTTGCAGCTCCTTACAAATATAACATGTAAAACCATTATACTGGCATTTAAAAAGAGTGGCCACGAGTTTTATTGCCCGTTCTTTCTCGTGGTTCTACCTATTGCATTGCGATCGTGGCAGTAAATGTAAATGTAGAATCATCTAGTAATTAACTTTAATTTTTGACGTTCATAAGCGTCACTTTGTGGCCTAAATGAATAAATGATTTTGAGTTTGAGTTTGAATATATATGTAAAAATACTTATATAATTTTAAAGTCAAATGCCACTACTAGGTCGACAGCTGTATGCCAATCTATACAGGGTGATTTGTAATTGCACGTATTCCCTTCGGTAGGCGATTCTAGGGTCATAATGGAGTATTTTTACTCCCCTACATATGGGGGTCCAAAATGCACCAGTTTGGAATAAAACAGCTTTTAAGATTTTTTGAACAAATTCCAAATTTTTGTTATAAACAACTTAAAAAAATATATTTTGACTATTACTGGTAGCGAATTGGGCCTTACTTAATGGACAATCAAATTGCACATCTTTTAAAATAAAATAAAGCTACTAATTCAGCATGGAATTTGAAAATAGAGCCAAAAAACATACAAAAAATGTTGCAATAAAATCAAATGACGCCACAAAAATGGAATTATTTAAAAAAATATATGTGGCATGTTATGTAAAGTGTTGGTATAACTTTCTGGTAATACCTGCTATCCAAAAAGGTACAATAGACTTAGCCAGTTGGTGTAAATTTTGAGTTAATAGCCGCTTTTATTAAAAAAAGTGCTTCTGGATGACTTGCTCGGCAATACATTTTTTTCTGTATTTAATCTTAAGCTTTGCAATCAGCAGTAGCGAGACGTGGCTTGCGGTTCGTAACAGATCTGCAAATTTAAGCAACGCTTGCTCAGGTCGCCATCGTAAAGCTAAAGGTAAAGCTGTCGGTCCCGGTTCTTGTCTAAGGATAAGGATCGTTACGCCATGTCGGAGGCCTTCGGGTGGTCTGAAAACTCCGACACCAGAGTTGGCCACACACTCACACGAAAAACAAACAAACAAGCAGTGATTTACTTGTAGGGAGACCCATCTTCCGAAATGCACAGGGTCTTGGGTTCGAATCCTTAGCGTAAATCACTCTTTTGTACGTTAAATGCATATTAAGGTTTGGATTCTCACTTGTCCCGCGACTCGAAGAGCATGTTCAGCCAGTTGGTACGGGACGTCATGTTTATCTTGAAAACTCTTTTAGGTGAGTCAAAACCCTCAAATAAATAAATAATTGAAAGAAAACAGCTTACTGACTTTTACAGCATACCAGGAAAAATAATAAAAATAAATCTAGCTCATCATAAAACATCAGAATTTATTTCTTTAGCACATTACTATGGAAAAACATTACCCCAAAATTGGGGAAAATTCTCTAAGCTAACAATACTCCCCTCAACAGAGAATTCTATTAATTCTATTAAAATATCGTCGGCTTTCGCCGCTTTCCGTGTCAAAGGGCATGCTGCTTTTTTAGAATAGTGCAATTTTACCGTCAAGCGAGCCGCCGTACACAAAGGGACCGCTCTAGTGATGTTTACGATCAACAAATAATATCGATTTATTTAATTTTACCGTGACATGTTACAAACTGGTAACGATAGCCTAGTGGCGATACCAACGGGACTGCCATGCAGAGGGTATGTGGTTCGACTCCACGGTGCATATCAATAACTAGAGGACGCCAGCAGCTACGCCTGCATTTTTTTTAATTTACCCGTTTTGTCCGATCCCTTGGGAATTTCGGGAAATCCCTTCTTAGTGCACCCTTACGGTCCCCAAGGAACATAAATGCCAAATTTCAGCTTCCTGCGCCCAATAGTTTCGGCTGTAGCGTGTCTGTCAGTCAGTCAGTAACGCAAGGATTTTATATATTAAGATAATAATAATACATAATAAGTTAATAAGACTTTTCGAAGTTACGTGCGTAATAAATTGTTAATAAACTTTTGCCCCGTGTTTCGGAAGAGGACGTCAAACCGTCGGACCAACTGCAGTCATGAAGATCCTTGACAGTCGTTACGGGGAGTCAGTACCCTCAAATAAACTGGTACTGGTCTTAACCATGGAATGTTTTTATTCAATAACAGTACATAAAAACATGCAATAACACAAAGCTAACATTTTAGGGGTTTACCTACCCATATTGTATCAGGTAAACAATAACATAAAATATCGATAAAAACATTACTCTAATGAATATCATTGGTTACATCTCTAATTATTTATTTGATTTACGATTTACCAATTTGCCTACTTGACCACTCAGACTTTCGCGAGCATTCCTTTTGTTTAGACTTTCGGATCTCTTTAAATAGTGAAATAGTAAATTCTTTAGGTATGTCGTATTCAAACCCTGAATATTTTAACATGTTGAAGTGTTTAGGTAGGAGTGAATGTAATTATGCAGGAGCTCGTAGGGAGTACGAGGAACGGTATGTTAGACCACGGGGTCTACCCGTGTCGTCGGAACGCGCGTTTCAATGGCTTCAATGCGGTGCTCGCATCGTTGCAGCTTTTCAAAGTGCCAGGAGTGTTAAGTAGTGTGTGTTCAGAGATGGTGCAAAGATGCCGTAAGTGTCTGGACGTGAGTGGAGGACAGCAAGTTGATATTTTTATCAATTTAAGGTAGGCACCTACTTACGTTAGATTAAACCAATTAAAAACTTGTTATTAACTTAGGTAAGTACCGTCGCGTTACAGCCATAGTGCGACTTGGCTTGCCGATCGTAATAGGTCGGCAAAGTTAGCAACGCGTGCAAAAGTCTACTCTTAGATGGGTGACCGCGTGTTTGCATGAGAGCGCTACCGGACTTCCGACGGCACGTAAAGCCGAATCCAAGAATCGTTAGGCCATGTCGTAGGCCTTT
>CALYKY020000196.1:113584-206871 GCA_944739405.2 Euclidia mi
TATACCCCTTATGGAGGGGTAGGCACCCCTCCGGAAAATAGGTTTGAGTTTATGTATGTATGTATTTTACACACTCTTCTCTAAAATTTTGTTTGCAGACATCGAATAATCAAAACGGATCGAATATACAGTGTTCAAACTTTGTGACAAGCCGTCTAATTTTCTTATAACTTCGAAACCTAAATTATTTTGTTTTATATGCATTTGTTGATTAAGTAGTAAGCTTATGTTTACGACCTTGAATACCACCAAGAGTCGTAATGCTGAACGATGGCTGAGTGCCTTTGAAATGTACCTAAAATCTCTATCTCTTTAGGTTTAAGATGCCAAACGGCACTTGCTCTGAGGAAAACGCATTGGTTAGACTAGAAAATAAACCTTTGCAACCGAGATAACAATAGAGTGTTAAAAACCTTACGATCCTGCTCAACGAGCTCAAAGGACAAATTTTACATAAGTTGTAGGGGGGGGGGCGTAACCGCGATGTAAAGAAATATCTTATCCAAGCTTCCTTAGCTATATTTATAACTATAATAGTACAAATTAATAGGACGGTCGAACGTATTACCGCCCACCGGCAAGCACTTTTAAAGTGGAACTCATTAGAGATACTTAATTTTTGTTCTAAGAACATTACTCCGTATATATTCCATCACATTCACACAACCATCTAGTCCCAAACTAAGCAGAGCTTGTGCTACGGGTACTAGATAATGGATAAACATACATTATACTTATTTTTTGTAAATACATACATATTATACATAGAAACACCCAGACCAAGACAAATATCCATGTACATGCACACAAATGTTTGACTTGAGCGGGAATCGAACCCGCGACCTTCGACGACGCCAACCTGCCGTCTAACTCTCTCTGTTTACAAGCTCTGCTTAGTTTGGAACTAGATGGTGTTGTGTGAATGTAGTAGAATATTACTCCTCATAAGGCACTAAAAAAACTAAATTTCATTTATTATTACGACTAAACTTATTTTTAATTTAAACAAGTTTCTACTTATTATGACAGACGCTATAAAAGATGGCATAATTTTAGTTCTGTGATAAAAATTCTAAAAATAATTGTCCAAGCTATATATTGTTACGACTGTTAGGTACACAAGTCTAAATATAAATTATAAATCAACAAAGTAAAACTAGGCATTTACTTCATAAAATATAAGTGGGCAAAATTTAAATGAAAACGGTAAATCTGTTGGAAACAATGATAAAATTAAATTATTTTCCAATATCAGAGGTTTTGGGGCATTCACAAAAGTTCTTCCAAATATTATTAATGGTTAAATGTATTTGAATACGTACTGAGCACTCCCGGAAGCCTTTTATAATGTAAATTTTTAGCGCACATATTTTATTGTGGGTTATTATTTTCAAATTGGTAGAGTAAATAGGAGTCGTAATATTTTTGTAGGTTTGTCTACGTCATTTTGTTGGTGATCGATCGCTGCTGGGACTGATTTTTGTAAAATAATATAATAATTTTATTGCATTTGTGATTATGCTAATAGTACCTAAGGTCATCTGGTTCTTCGAAGAAACGTTTGGGCAGGAAAGTTTTGAAGTGGCGATCACGTACCGGACGACGCAGCAGGGTTGTGCCTGATAATCTCATTAAGATAACGGGCAGTGCCTGGATGCGGACGGCTGGAGATGGATCTGTGTGAAGCGTATTGGGGACGTCTATGTCCAGCGAACGACTGAATATGATGAAGGTGATCTGTGATGTCCAGATCTAGCGAAGATGGTGATAGTATATATGTTTGTCAAGCCATGTTTTATTGTTTCCTGCCTTCACTAATAGGAAAAGCTAAAATTCGTTCATACAATTGCTTACAGTTTTCCCTTGAGTATATTAATCAACTGCCCTCTCATTTTAATAGGACGTATTTAGATGTTTAAACAATTTTTGTTACAATTTGTAATTTAATATACCTACAACTTAAATTAAGGTAATTCCCTTCTTTGTTCATTATCTCACGCCACCAAATTAATTCTACAGTAATGAAATAAAGTTATTCAATAAAAAAATACAACACAGTCAATCAAAATCTGAACATCAAAACGAGCTTATAAAACGTATTACTTCCCACATTCTTCCTGTTAACAATGTAGCCGAAATTACGAACCCGAGGTTTATCTTCTCAATTAAAAGCTCGCAGCTCCTGAAATGCCTTATAAGAAGGGCGGCGCTCTTATTCAATTTGCTTTTATTGTTTAAAAGAACACTACAAAACGCGGGTAACGATACCAAACTGGGACTCAAGTACAAACTGGAATTTCTTATCTGAGAATTAATATAGTGAATGATACTACCAATTTGGTTCGGAATTCGACTTTTTTCAGCCGGACTAGGACATAGGAGTATTTCCATCTAAAATCCGGTCAAAAGTCGAATTTACGAATTTAAATAAAAACCTATTGTAGCCACACATTTTTGCAGCTCAATAACCGGTTCATTGAAAAAAGGACACATTTGTAACTCAGGTAGTCGACCCTCCCTGCACATGCAGTCGGAACCCAGTCGTTGTCTAAGTCGCATGTCTTTATTCTCGGCAACTGTTATTTTCACTACTTTAGAGTTTGAACCGTATGTTTGGTGTGATTAATAGTGAGAAAAAACATTGTGAATATGGAAGTACAAGGTACGTAGATTATTTTAACATAATTATTCCATAGTTTATGTTTCATTTATGTGTTAATTTTTTTTTTTTAATTTCAAATAATTTGTGTAAATAATTTTATTAAATCGTGTTTTTGTTTACTTGTCAAGGCTTGTCAAACCTTCATTTTTATATTAATATATTGCCAAGAATATAGTATTTTAGTAAAATCTATAAAAAATTGTTGCGCCTACGCGCGCCATTTTTATTTTCAATGATTTGAAGATATAAGTGTCAAATTGGGATATTTTTGACTTTACATTGTTTTATTTTTTATTTTCAGTTAATGTTTTAATAGTTAATGTCCAGAATTGGTTTTATCAGAAAAGCTTTGTACGATATCATGCGTGAGTATAAAGGAAAAAAAAATGAAGAAAAGTTGGAGTTTTTGGGCACAAAATTAGTTGAAATCACCCAATGTCCTGATGATAAAAAAATAAAAATAATTTGGATCGTACTCTGAGATTTTTACATTTTATTATCATTAAAGATTATTTAAATCGTATTACAATGTTTTATTACTAAATAAGTCATTAAATAATTTTGTCCGGATTTTACATGACAATACTCCTATGTGGGACTGTTTTATTTTCAATTTCGAATCAATTTTATTTGCTTGAAAATTTGAATCCGAGATGTTTGCTTTTGTTATGTACGGTTTCCTCGAATGGTAAACGACTACCCATCAAGCGATGAACAATATTCGAAAGGGGTTTAATATTTTCTGTGAATATTCTGTCGCTATGCATTTGCATATTTTTGAACGGAATCTACTTAAAAGCTAAAATAAATAATTTCTAAACGTTCTAACGACTTTTCTGTAAAACTTTCTTATAACTTCTAAGAAGTACAATTACCCATTTGGCCAATGAGTCGCTTTGAATGATATTTACCTCTCAATGCTTTGAATACATTCCGATGCGATGACTTGTTAATTCAGTAGCATATAATTATACAGCCAAGTTCGATTTGTTACCCGGACCCTGCATTATTTTTCATAAAATTTATTTTATGGAATGTATTCGACGATATTTTTGATACCTAAGTAATACTTACAACCAGCAATAACACAAAATACTAGGACAACTGCAGAAAAGACGTCATTTCGAGTTATATAATATACTATATGACGACGGGTTGCTTAATTTTCGGCCGGTATCAACGCTTCACAGTTAGTTATTAGTTCACACCAAATCAAATTAACAAAACTGACTATAATTATTTTGGATTACTGAACACGAAACAAGTGACAGTTTCTAGGTACTTGTTGTCCACCCGAAGTTTCCAAGAGAAGTGAGAGTTGTATTGCTCCATTGAACGTCAACCGTCTCCCCCCTCTTCAACTGTAGCGAACGTCACACTAGACTCTGTCGAAGTGCGCAATCTTCACACTTCCGTTTCGTAGTCAGTTGACGTCCCGTACTCATGACCATTCTGATACGGCCATCCTACAAGACACACGTCCCTGTGTGTTAATCTGTAAAAAAAATTTACACGCACAGTATCACATTGCTCGGTCATTCCTGACTTAACCCAGGTAAGGGTTGAATCAAAGTAAAACAGTATTAGGATTCCAATCAAATTTGTTACAAAATTACCTTCTACATTACTTTCCTAACTACTAATGGAGCTTGATTCATAGCATCACTGACAATACAGTCAATTACCATAGACTCACGTTATAATCAAATCAAATAACTAAAGCTCTACGTGTGATTCATATCCATTCAGTAACCTCCAGTTACTAAACCAGGCACTCAACCAGCCACTCAGTTGCCACCATTCAGTAACCTCAATATACTCCAGGTACTCAACCAGTCACCCGGTTGCCACCCATTTATCTGCGCATCCTCACAAGGATCGCCAAGTCCCTCCTGGATTTTATGGTTTCCTACGAAACCCCAACAACAGAGTTGTCTGCCTACCGCGTACTCACGGACAACTGCCTTCACAGTTGGTTGATACCGATTTGTACTGAGCTACGGCTACAATGAAAATTAAAATCTCTGAAACTGATAATCGTAACGCACTACGATGATAACTCAATCATTTTCTTCTACGTCTGATAATCGAGTTTAACAGCTTCTACTAGAAACACTATCACTCCTAAACGTCCTAAGCATAACTTGGACTTGGCCAGAGAACTTGGGGCACTTGATAAAAATTCCCAGCGTAAAACATGAATTTTAAAAACACACAGTAGGTAATTGTCACGCGAAAAATCTTAAAATTGAATTTAATTCTACTAGTGATGCCATCTAATAATCATGAGTAAGTAACATTTTAATGTGCCATGTTAAAAATTTATGCACACAAAGAAGCAGGTGTAAGTGCAACACTGAGATCGTCTGTACAACTCAGAATTACAACGAGTAACAGTGCCACTTTTACTTAGGCTCTGATCAAGTTTGGACGAAAGCCGTTAGGTATTATCAACACCACGAGTCGACAAAATAATGGCGCTAGTAATATCTTTCGACTATGGTCAGGTTACACTAACCAACCAACCGCACTCGTCTAAACAGCACTCCAGTTCACAAGTCTATATAAGAAATAAAAGCAACAAGCTGTTACGATCACAAGGTTTGTGAGTGCGAGCCACCCTCGCATGAAGAAATAAAAATAATCGCTTTCTTTTTAACTAGCTTGTCAAACTCTCAACCTCCGTTCGATATCTACGCTACAGCAAGGTCACAGTGGTAGTCAGATAACCATACGCTAACATAAAATACAGCAAAGGTCGCAATTAAATCGTTCAGTACCTACTACCCACATTTTTTGTCTTTTTCTTCTTTAAGCTATTAAAAAGAAGATTATTCATGAGATCATGCCATGGGAAACACGACACCGTAAAAGTCAAACGGTTCCTCAACTCAATGTCTCGTGCAGGAATCGAATCCACAGCACTCGGTACGATGTAATTGTCATTCATGACAATGATTATGACATTTCCAAGGTTAAACGTGTAATGTTTCACAACTACCGTCACTAAATAAAATTGGCAGTACCATTAAAAAGTCAGGCAAAATACGCTCACCACCTGCAGTTGAAAGCTCAACTGATTCAGCAACATAGCAGTGTTAGCAGTCGCCTTAGCACGCGCCTTGTGGTCGCGCTGGTCCATGCCACTTCTGATGACGACGAGTTGCTTGATTTTCGTCCGGTAACAACGCTTCACAGTTTATTATAAGTTCACACCAAATCAAATTAACAAAACTGACTATAATTATTTTAGAGTACTGAACACGAAACGAGTGACAGTTTCTAGGTACTTGTTGTCCACCCGGAGTTTCCAAGAGAAGTGAGAGTTGTGTTGCTCCGTTGAACGTCAACCGTCACCCCCTTCTTCAACTGCAGCGAACTTGGTAGCGAACGTCACACTAGACTCTGTCGAAGCGCGCCATCTTCACACTTCCGTTTCATAGTCAGTTGACGTCCCGTACTCATGACCATTCCGATATACATCTCCTTCAAACAGGCCGATTACGAGAAGGCTATAGCAGAGATTAACGACGACCTACAAAGGATTATGGAATGGGCTGCGCATAACTGCCTGGTGCTCAATCCATCCAAAACAAAATATATGGTTTTTGGTACTAAAAGGCACCTATCATCTCTGAAACTCCCTAACATAACCCTTCAAGGCGAAGTGATCAGTAGGGTAGAGGAAGCTCGTAATCTTGGCCTTAAATTGGATGCCAATCTCAGGTACGAGAAGCATGTCACTGAACTGGTACAAAACTGCTTTTACAGACTGAAGGTTCTGTATAAAGTGCGTCCCTACTTATCTGAAGATCTCCGTGTGAGACTGATCGAGACACTGGTGTTGTCTAAATTAAATTACGCGGATACGGTATACGGGCCGCGTCTGCTCTCACGAACTGACCGGCTTATACAGAGAGTTCAAAACGCTTGTGCTAGGTACTGTTTTAGTATACCACGTAGATGCCATGTTACGCCATATTTAAATAAAAACTACATCTTAAAAATGAAGTCCAGACGCAAACTACATTTGGCCACACTTATGTTTACCGTAGTCAACCTTAAAGAGCCAATTTATTTGTACGACAAATTGTGCTGGGTGGCTAGTGGTCGAGAATACGCAAGAAGGCAGTGCTCCCTACAGCTGTCGATACTGCCTCACAAGACGAACGCCTTTAGAGGCAGCTTCCGCTACGCCGCCTCTAAGATATGGAATAACTTACCACCGCCTTTTAGATTACTTAAAACAGTAAATACTTTTAAAAAACACGTACGTCAGTATCTTATTGAGGCGCAGCGGAAGCTAGGTATGACCAACATAAACATATCCTTGTTATAGTATAACTATCACATTTCATACCACCTATAACCTAGGCCTAGGGCACGTGTGTGTGTTGGTTGTGTGTGTGTGTGTGCGCGCAGTTGCGTTGATTGTTGTTTACCTTATTTATTTTGTAGTTATAGTTGAGGTCGTCGTGACCGCGCCGATTCACTGCCATGCATGCCTGTGTAACTGTATTCTTTCAAACCGTTCGTTATCCACCTTCATGCTTGTTTTGATGTAATATCTCACTGGAACTCCACGTAGGAAACCTTAAAG
This sequence comes from Euclidia mi, assembly GCA_944739405.2. Classification (NCBI taxonomy): domain Eukaryota; kingdom Metazoa; phylum Arthropoda; class Insecta; order Lepidoptera; family Erebidae; genus Euclidia; species Euclidia mi. The sequence goes on from CALYKY020000196.1 coordinate 120,847, forward strand.
GCAATGGATATTTTATTGAATATACGATTATACATATACTGTGATTCTCACTGATAATAATCAGCTCAAAACATCCATGCATTATGCATGTAAGTACCTAATATATTGTAGAATTATTATACCTTTGTTTTTGTGGTTTTCGTGGGGATGGAGTATAGGTGCTCGTTGCTGTAAATATCAACCAACCAATGGTCTTAGAGTAAAATGGTTAGCAAACGGCATTTTACTTTTACTTTGTGTGTAGTTGCCACCCTAAAACACAACAAGAACAATATCACTGGAATATTTTGGTTAAAGGTCGCAAAAGATAATATCTATTGTAGGGTAAACACATTTTATGTACTTACCTGTTTAGTTCGCTATAACTATTATTTTATTTTATAATTATGTTCGCTTGTGAACCGTTTGTTTGCTAGTAAACGGCGCGGGGCTTGGCATTGCATGCGCCCGTTGTGTGGTGCGCTGTGCACTCGCAGCGTATAGTCGCGTTGATGCCGACTTATTCACTGTGCGAACGATACGCAGTTGCGGCCGGTGTTGCCTGCGCCCCCGCCGTGCTGCCGTTTGGTTCCCCGTCGATATATCTAGTGTGTGTACATAAGTATACATACCGTTTATAATTATTATTATATGTAATTAAATGTTATGTTTATTTATTTGTTTGAAGTATGTATGCATGATATTTATTTACTGAAGTATATATTATTTCTTTAACTATAGAAACTAATAAGTATGTTTTTTTTTTACTGTATTATTTTAGTTTGACGCTTGCGTGAGTCACTCAAGGGCATAGTTGAAAATCAGCGTCAGGCATCTGCCTGACAAATGCTGAACTATGCCCTGATCTGACACGCTACACTTGTGTCTGTTATTGTTTTATTTTTGTACTGTTTTTTTATTGTGTTTTTATTGTATTTTTTTTATCTGTGTGCGTGTTAAGAATAAAAATTATTATTATTTTTTTTTTTTTATATATATATACACTTTTATCATAGCATATCCAGTACCTACAGTTGCAAAATATGTCGTTTATATAATAATAATGTTGTCGCTATGGAACACCTTAAGTGATGGTAAATTGATAACGTTCCTATACCAAAGTATAAATAAGCTATCCAATAGACTTTTTCAAATGAATCGCAAATAGCTGACAGAATATCCTACATTTACTGCTTACAATAAACGCGAAATTTGCGATTCTGGGTGTTAGGATGGTTGGATATTTGATATGAAAGTTGATTCGAAAGCACTCAGTCATTGCACATCTCCCCTGAGGATGCATCAAGCGGAGGCGAAACACTTGTCAAAGCATTGTTGGCGCATACAGTGGGATACTGCAAGTCAGGTATCTGCCGGGAACCCAAACCATTCCTATATTATATCCCTTATCCACTCTCATCAGAGGAGATCGTAATTTTTTACCGTTTTCTATTGTTGTAGTTGTGGTGGTCAATCCAGAATTTCAGCATGTATGTACCTTGAGGGGCATGGGAGAATTCTAAGAGTGAATTTTTCATAACTTAGAACTTCCTACACAAGCGAAGTTTCTTCAAATAGCGAAGCAAATGACAGTTTGATGTGAATACGTGTTCAAACTATGAGTGAACGTACCTATCGTCTAGATATAAAGTCATTGATCCTTAGACAAAGGCATCGCGAAGAACATTTTTGTCTTTATTAAATTAAATGAAAGTATGCAAATCTGAATTTAGCTTCCGAAGTCAAATTTCATAAAATGAAGTCTGTGTTATATTTTATTAAATTTTCTCATGGAAAATGTCAAGCGTTTGGTTTCACAAAGCATTTTGTTTTACGCTATATATATAAATATCTAGATTATCAGACATGACACTGTTCCTCAGTACGTACATTACAATTTTACAATTAAAATAACAATAAAAGGATAATAAATAGTCGCTTTACCTAATATGTAGCAGTATGTTATTTCAGCCGATAATTTGTTTATTTTCAGTTTTACATTTAAATATTACAAGATTTGTTTAGATAATATAGTCTTCGAGGTTACAAGCCTGGGTATACCACGCTTGTTTCATTGAAGTGGTGTAATAATAAACCCGCATTTCGCAATGCTATGAATTTTCAGGCCCACGTAATAGGAGCCTCTTGCTGTTGCCGAGCACATTACCAATCTTCATTCTGCTACTGAGAATTAAAAAAAAAACCTACTTAGAACTACTTTTGCCCGACCCGGGCATCGAAATTCGAAGTTTCGGAATACAAAACATATTTTACCTTTATCTTCTATAACTCATGACATATAAACTCGCTTCATAAATAATTTTAAGTTACTTTGTTAGTTCTGTGTCGACTTGGTGGAGTAATTAATATTTACGCTATCAAATGAAGTACTATATAATCAATTGTACTCGAGACTACGTCAAATAATCCAAATAACCAGCAGAATTTTCCCTAACATATGTATGACAATACACAAATATTCGTCCGTCGAGATGTGTTCGTTGGTAGCGATGATAAACAAATGCGTCAATTTACATACGCACATAAACCTTTCCTGTATCCAGATACAAAAACTTCACAAAAAAATACTCGAACATTTTTGTGTATGCAAATGTTTCAGTAATTTTATTCATACCTTTATACTGTATATGGCACTACTGCAACTTGCATATCCTAAATTGGGCCACCCTATAAGGTCAGTAGAATCGTGGTCGTACTTGGCAAACATTCAAGAATTAGCCCAGATCAATGTTATATATGGGTGTATTTCTGTAGCTTTTTGTATTGGTCCCAGTCAGATTCTTAGTCGTTATTTATGTGTGAGGGATTTTGTTATCTGGGAGCTTTATGATGTGTCTTTTTTCGTTGTGGATGGGTTAAGCCTTCCTATGATATAGGTTTTATTTGTGTTTAAGTAAATAGTTAAACGCAAATAGCAAGTCTGATAGTATGTTTTAAGTTCAATAACTGGCTTCTACTACTGTAACCGCTCAAAGTATTAGTGATATCTAGAGCATTATACAATATATCGCACACTTTTTTTAAATAATAACTTAAACAAAAAAATCGGTTGAAAGCAGTCAACCGTTTTCGTGTGATGACGTAAGCAACGATAGCTACCTACTAGACGGAATAAAGCTATTTCTTAACGGACAAACTGCCATAATATTTAGGTATAGAGAAGATCTGAATAATTAACGGCAAACCAAACAACAACAACTGGAGTTTTAGGGTTCTTCTAATAAAGGTCCACGAAGATAGTTTTTAGAGGCAAATGTAGCATTTTCTCTGTTCCATAAAAAGGGTATAAAAGAGATAGCAGGCAGCATACTCGGTAATAACTTCTTGGTGACTTGGGGTTGCCCTTAACACTCATTGTACTAAAATAAGTGTGCATCACATCACATAATTTAGGCTTCTATGGCAATTTGACAAAATAAATATACTGCTACGAAAAATATCACACATTCGACATTCAACGCATCAATATTTCCAGTGATTTATTCTTAATATGTAGTATGAAAGATTTTTAACGGGAACATTTACAAGCGATACATACTCGAGCATGAACAAGCTTCGCAACTCTTCAATAAAACATAATATTTCTACGTAAAATACTGAGACACCAACAAAAAACCCGAACGCGTACGGAATTACGAACGTAATATCATAAAAAATGTAGAGTTTATACCGCAAAGCGTCAATAATTGGGGAATTGATGATAGCAATTCCAGGCACATAGGTATAATGTATTCCGTATGCCAGACCCGTGATGTTAGCAAACTTGACATAGGTAGGCATCGTTACTCATTGGAACCGCTACTATAGGATTGTGATTATCGTTTGAATAAGTTTGGGAGGTCAAAGTCGGCACAAAAGGAGGGAATTTTTTTTTATGTCTATTCAGTTATACATTTTTTTCTGACCTTTGTTATTGGTATACTAAGTTAATTCGCGAGTTCTTCTGTGTACATTTTGGTATTGCTCCGCTAGAACTGTCGGTCTGTTTACGTGTGGTTTTAAGCGATGTCTATAGATACTAATAACATTTATCGGATTACAAAAAAATGAACCAATATTTACGGATTTAACCGCGGATTTATAAGGCGTATCGCCTTTGAAGCATAGTTTGATCTTATCTTTTTAACCCATAGTAGGGGTAACATACAAATCACCCGTATTCCCGAGTAGTGCGCAGACTACATAGTCCCTGTAACATCAAACTTGTCGACTCACTGGTTACCAATTTGAATAACAGCCAGACGGACCTACAAACACACCAAATTGTTTGTGTGTTGGTACTACAAAAACTTGAGCCTGGAGTCAAGTTTAATTAATTACGGGTTGATAATTATGCTCGTGAAATGGGAACCTGCAATGTAAAAACGAAGCTATTTGGATAAAGGTAATGAACAATTTTGATCTTTCTTTTTGCAGTCCCCTGAAAATTACGTTTGGTATGATTATTATGAGTGATTTTTATAGAAAAAAGTAGCGTATAGCAAATGTGACTGGCTTTTCGTAATAGGTTAACAAAGTTTAGCTACGCATGTACATGTCACCTCTTGGATGTGTTACCACGTGTTACATTTACATCAGAAGGCCTATTTTCTTATTGACTGACACTGACACAATACTTTGAACGAAATACTATTGGATTTTGATTTGACTTACAATAATTGGTATTTTGCTAGATTTCATGTCATTGTAGTCGAAATGGACACTTATAGTTACAACTAACACTTTTTCAAGTTTCGATCTAGTCACGATTGCATGTAAGTGACAGTTTAATTTACGAGAATATTATCTATGACACTGAGACCAGATCAAAACTGCATTTTGAAGACATTTAATTGCGAGAGCACGTTAGGCAACTGTTTATTAAAAACGTATCTTAACATTATTACGAGGGACCATTATAGGCAAATTCATAACATGGCGAAATGTGGGTGTAATATTACATCTCTGCCTACCCCTTCGGGGATACAGGCGTAAGTCTATACAAAAAAAGTATCTTTATAACAAGCTGCATCAATAAATTGAAACGCCACCTTTTGTTGCGATCAAAATGCTCATTTGCATTGTAATAATACAGGCGTCCTAAATTATGGTTAACCTATGTACCAATACAGATACAAGCGACGTCGATAAACTAGTATTCATGAATATTAAAAATATTTAAACTGAGTTGCGAGCGCCTGATGTCATTGTGGGCTTAGCTCCGTAATGCAGTGCGACACAAGCTGTTGTTTATTAAAAATATTGTATAACAAGAATGCTTTACAATATAATGCAATTTAGCTTTTTAATAGGAGCTTAGAGCAGTGACTAGACAAAGAACGATTCGTCTGTCAATTTAAATCTTTAATCACTTACAAATAAATGCCTTAAATAAAGCAGGCTAAAATGCAATATAGTCAAAACTTGTGTTAGAGGAGTGACAAAAATGATAACTGTCATTAATCATCAGAGGCATGAACTTCAACAGTAAATATAAATATTATGGCTTCATACCGTAGATGAAACTGATAAAATAGACGACAAGCTCAATTTTATTAGATACATATGTGGAACATATAATAGAACTATTGATTTGCGCTTATATAAATTTCACGCTAAAAGAAAGTTGCAACTATTTAACAGATAAAATCTTAAAACCTATCTTATTTTGCTCAACGATTCATGCTATCTTACCATTATCTACTTATCAGAAAGTCTCATGAGCCCTCAACGAAAACAAAGTAAATAAGTACTCGGCGCATCGATAAAGTTGCGTTAAATTGTGATAGTAATTGATTGTGGCGTGATCGAGTCTTTGGTAAATACTTCGTGAAGATTTTAGCATTTTTGCCAGTAAGTTATTGAGAATAAATAGAGAGAGCGAACTATAAAATAAGTAGGATAGAACGATAAACCATGACTCAATAATTGTAAAGTATTTTCTTAATTGGAGCATTTTGATTACGGTTTGTCTTTATTAAATAATGAATATGTAATAAAGACTAACCGTAATGTAAAGAATAAAACCAAATGTCGTCGTATCGCGTAGTTGTTCTCCAATCAGAAAGGTTTCCGAGTACAATGAAGAATCCACAATAGCTTAGACAAGACAGCTTATTCTATAAACGGTTAAAACTGCAGTAGTAAAATGCTGAAAACCTTTTGAAATACTCAATATATCTGCAGTATGTTTATATGAATTATATTTTAGTGATTATCGAGTAAAGAAGACCTCATTATCATCCTGACAGCGGCATACTAAGACAATTTCCATAGAAGTACAAAACAGATCTTGCCAAAACAGCGTGATTACAAATCAATCAACCAATCCATCAGATCTCCAGATTATCAGCCCATCACCACCACCATAATCTTAATATATGTATCTGGTTCGGATAGTACTAATTCACTAAACATTAATGGGTTAGTAATTCTCGCTCTATTCAACGAGCCTTTGTGAATGACGTCTATCGACGATTATCGCTATGTGAATAGATTCAATATTGGTACAAGGCGGCGATGCATACAATATTAGGGTCCTTAAGACGCGTAATGGGATCACTGTGTAATGACTTCATTAAGGCCCACAGCTGAATAAGCTGATGATTTGCCACTGATAGATTGTTACGTGTTGATAAGAAGATCAGTGACTCGTGAAAGTATACATGGCAATAGCTATTGTAATAGCTATTTTATTATTTTTTTGTAAAGAAAATCTTTTCCGAAGAATAACTACTGAACAAAGCAAGTGTTTGACATCATCATCATCATCAGCCCCTTACAGTCCACTGCTGGACTAGGCCTCTCCTTTGAAAGGAGGAATTGGCCTACTATACCACGATGGCCAAACGGGTTGGCATAGGGTTTGTTTCAAGTTTTCCTTCTCTTAAAGTGCTGTTCTCTGCATAGTATGGTCCCTCTGTCAGCTCTTACGACACCCACGGCATGATATGGGGTGGTGACATTCCGTATTCTTAATCCGTCACCACACGGATAAAGTGTTTGACATAGTAGGCATAATTGCTTGTAATATGTATATTTTACTGGGATATTACACAAATGGGGGGAAATACAGCAAATGATACGAGGAGGTCAAGGTGCTAGTCAGTAAAAAACCCTTACCGAAAACTGAAACCCCATATTATACCAATCATTACAAACATTTTTTTACTTCGGTAATTACTGGTTCAGAAGATATTGAGACTGAAAAGTTACTATGAAATTTTTGTAATTAGGTACAAAATCGATGCAATCACCATGCCAACCTATTCTATGGATGTCCTATGCACCCATGGATAAGTAGGTATTTCGAAAATTGTACGCGCACAATTTTAATTGTGGCTTAAAATATGTGGTTATTTGAGAAAAACAATCATTTCCCAAGTTTTATTTTTTCTTAGTATGACTTGGCATGATGTCCAAAATGAGTAGACTTCGGCTTGGTGATAGGTCTTTTGACACCCTGTATATACATTGAACACGCAAAAAGTAAATAACTTAGTATGATATACAAATTGCTTTTATTTCAACATCGCGCGTATGAGAATTGGAACGGTTTTAACAAAGAGTTTTATCCAAATCGTGCAAGCAGTATTGAAATTAGTGAAGAACGTATAACGACAGCGTGTAGACTGGCACCCGCCAACACATCCAGGGAACTCAAATACATTATTTATAAAAAAATATTTTTATAGACACTGGAACGTGGCAAAGAATCTGTCAACTACAATACGTCTATAGTTGGTGCCACGAGAAGATAGACTTTTTGTAAACAAACATTCAGGGCTTCACAACCTTTTTTCAAACACTTGTGTTTTAGATTTTATACTTTTTGGCCAGTCTTTTTTTTCAATGCCTAATCATGCCACTATGTTTTTAAATTTATGTTGTTAAATTTTACTGAAATAAATAAATTTGATTTTGTGTTTGAATGGTCGAATGTTCATAAGTTTGCCGATATTTTTTTGTCGTTTCACACGTAATTTATTATGTAAATTAAGGAAAAATAGAGTACCATGTATGTAAATGATAGAGTACATACTTGTTACGCTATTATTGACATGATTTGTTTCAAATCATAGACAATAAATCATTTGCAAAGTAGCTTACCTACCCTAAAATATTAAATTATAGACCACAATGAATAACATTACAGATAAGTAGCTAGTGCATTGCATAAAAAATTCTAGGCATGGAGATTTTACGTTGTCTGTGAATGATATCGTCAGAATTAACTTAAACAAAATCCATTAAAAGTAACGGTAGTCTGAGAACGCAATTTCTTTTTTAGGTATTAATAATTTTCTGCCCGACTACCTAATAGTTTGCCATCTGCTATTCTGCACCCGCTTTTTGACATGCCGACAGCGCTGCAGCAAAAAGAGCGTTGCGATCCTATAAACTTGTATTTAACTTTAAATTTACCCCTTCTTGATAACAAAAAATAAGAATTTTGTCCTCTGATAAATGCATGTTAAGCCCAAGAAAGAAAAATTTCAATGAACTAACGCCAAATGTTTACATTCTAGGCGTCAGTACCTCAAAACATCAAAAGATCCTGTTGACAGCGCATAATATCGATAAAAACCCGATCCATGCGCTCATTGGATTTGACATTATTTGTTTTTGACAGAACTATCGCTAAGTCACTTAGTAGAAATTCTTTGTTTACAAAAAGTCTATGTTCTCGTGGCACGGACTATAGTAAGTACTTGAGTTTCTTCTTTAGTTGTGATTCCTGTCGAGATACCAAGTTGGACAGTAAAGGGAAGTCAAAGAGTCACGTCGCGTCGCAACGTGGGTCGCAAAGTAACAACTTCACTAAGTAACTAAAACTATGAAGAAACAGTAAAGAAGTAAAACAGTTTTAAAACCTCAAGGAATTGTAAACGCGAAATTTTCAAGGCTGTTATTGAGTTAAAAGTTGAAGCTTGGAGGAGATACAGGTACAGAAATGGACGAAGGAAGTTTTAGATGCACTTGTGTCTGAATGCTTTTATTTGCGTTGAATGCATAAATATAAGGCGGGAGTGTATTTGAAGCTAATTTTGGTGAAAACGTATTTGCTCTATAAATCTCTGTTCTTGTTTTACTAATTTCACACAATTTCGCAGTCAATAATTTTTATTTGCGTTAGATTTTTCGTCACATGAGACGTCATTCGCCTGTTGCTAAACTTAACTACTCTAACAAGATCAGTTACATAGATTAGAGATCGCTTAGAAGACTAAAATAATGAATAAGTAGTACGCTCGGCGAAAGGCCTCAAACTAGTTAAAACCTACAATATGTTACCTATTAATTATTATATAATTATTCTATTTGTGAAAATTTCTGAAAAATTGTTGTTACTCTTTCACGCAAGAACGACTGAACAAATGTTTATGAAACTTTGCAACAATACAGCTTACACATCAGAATAGCATAGTCTTCCTTTTATATCAATATAACCAACCCATCAATAGGCGAATCCGCATCCAAAACTTAGTAATTAAATGAGAGACTTATCACTCTGAGTATAAATCTCAAGACCGTTGCAAAAAAAAATAAGCACAATTCTTTAATAATTTGTTCCCCAGGAACCTCAGTGGTCAGAAAACTTTTAGTTCTTTGCGTCGGTGTTTTTTCCTTTGGCTACCTCAAACTCTGCCACAAATCTCCGCACCACTATTAAATGAAATTGCTTAGATCGATATCAGCCTAAACACAGTAACAATTCTTGGTATTCTAAAGCACAAAGACAATAAGTTTCCTTATTTGTTCTAGTTTAATTTTCTTGGTGAGTTTCTAGACAATTTACCGGCTCTGCGGAACGCCCACCAACTCCGTTCGGCGTTTAACTCGAGACCAGTGTAGGTTATGTCTGAGACTGCGTAGTAATCGTTTGTGGCAGCTTACTTACAAAATATAGTCTTATATTCATTATACTTACTAAGGAATTTTAATCGTAACGTACTTGTTATCCTGAAGTAGCTTGTATGGAGTTAATTACATGCCAAAAAGTTTTTACACTAAAGTTGGCTCTCAATGTCATTAGTATAATAATGATTTTGATTTCATTACTCGGTTTTTGTGTCCTTATTTATTACTCAATTATTTAATTGTCTTTCCAGTTGCTATATATTGTTGTTTTATAAATATGTTTCTTTTAATGGTTTCAGCCAGGTGATGAGATAGAATAAATAGTGAAGATAGCGAGTTTTGATGTATTTGAAGTTCCAAGGGAGATTAATTATTTTATTTCACCAGTGAATAAAAAATATGTATTTATAAGTTGACCAACGACGGAGAACATTATTAGATTACCTCGCAGAGTGTGTAGGGTTTGAACACACGCGGACATGGCGCAAAAGTATATTAGTATAGAAAAATCAAAAATCTCGCATTTCACGGAACACTTGACTCAGTAGCCCAAACCAAAATTTACCTGTAAATATTTGGTTTCTTACAGAGTTGTACTCGAAATTAGCGTGCTAGAAATTTATTTAGCGCGCTCCTATAGCCACCGTATAGCACTCCTTAATTTCATCTCCTTTAGTTAAACAAGAACTCTATCAACATTACTATCACGTTTCCAATAACTCGACACTGTGTGTTCACAAATTCTAGGGGACGACCGTGAGTAATATACTCGTTTGTGTCAGGTTCGTCGACAGCATATATTATCCGAGCTTGCCGTGATACACCCTGTGCCAGGGTACATAACTGCACAATAGAAACACCACAACATATTACACACACATTAACCTTTAAACACATTGCCATAAAGTCAAAATTCCCGTGGTCAGTTTGCGTTGCGGCTTTGCAGGTTTCAGTTACATGAATGGTACTTAGTGATATAATAAATATAATATCTAGGTGCCTAAGTATGGATCGTAGCTGATGTAATATACAAGATTTTATGTTAAATAAGTACATGTTATAATCAAAATGGTGGATGTACGAATAAGTTTGTAGACTGGTATTATTATACTATTGTTTATTTGGTTAGAGGCGTTTGTTATAGTTGATTACAGATAACGCTTTCATATTGGGAATTTTATATAGTATCTGGTGGAAGTTATAGCACTTATTTATTCCATAAAATAAAAAGGCATTTATGTTGGTGACCTTCGTGGAACTCGGGATTCAATTTCCGAATGATGGAGTGTTATCGACATTTCCTTTAAAAAATGAATTCTTTGAAGTCGCTCTTGTTGGATACTATATAGCCTATAGGTATGTTTGTTTCAATATTAGCTTCTACGAAGGCGGCCTGCAACTATAAAAGAACAACTGAAACTAAGCGGCTTTGATTGCAAATGCGACAACCCTATGACGTCTATGTTAAGTGCGTTCGGAGAAAAGAATCAGGATGGCCTCACCTTTCTTTCCTTTGCTGTAAGTTTGGCAACATTCTGCATTCCTGGATGCTAGATGGTCGCGCTATACTAAAGGATTGAGTTGCGTTTTAATGAAAAGACCTAGTTTTTTTAAGTGGAAACTCACGATTCCACACCGCCTAGTCCTAAACTCCGATATTAAAGGATGGCAAGCAAGTGGGTTTTTTAAGCGAAAGCAAAAAGCTTCTAAGAAAGTAACTCTAAATTATTTATTTCTTTATTACTATTTTGTTCCAAGGTTCATCGTCAGTTACGTCCCCTGTCATTATTCTTTAGGCAGCAATAAATAAGAGAAAGCAGTTTAAGTCCCCTGACGCTTGAAGGTGCAATCCCGAGAGACTCATTATGTCAATCGAAGCCCGTGTCCTAACACACGGTCGAGACACTTTACTAGCAACCAATCCGGGCAGATTACCGGTACCATTTTTGCAAGAAGAAAGAAACGAAGGAATGGTTCTGAAACCGCAGTAACAAAATGATAATTGGCTTCATTGTTAAGTGGATAGTAACTTTTTTTTTACGAGGTGGAAAATCCCTTCGGATCTCCAAATCTTGGGGGAAATGAAAGCCGGAGTATGTGGTGTTACCACTAAAAACCACCTCGACTTTCTCATGTACCCGTGTGTCGGAGGGTAGGGTATCGCCGAAGCATTCGTCGCTACCCTCCGACGGGTATTGGCCCGCCAGATGGTCAGGCGGGCCTCGGACAAAACCCCCTTGGCGGCGGATTAAGGTGTTAGGCTCCGGCGCCAAAACACCCAGCGGCCGCAGAGGATAGAGAGGACGGCAACGCAACACTGCATCTCCTCTTCCTCTGCGGCCCCAACGCGACGCATCGAATGGTGCGCCCCCATTTGGTCGCGGGAGATAGGGCGCGGCAACGCAACACCGATACGCCTCTCCTCCCGTGACCGCGCCCGACTGCGCACCCGCACCGTTGGACGCATCCTGCGGAGGCCCCTCTAAGCCCACGCGGAGCGTCCTCTTCCGGGATCTCTCTTAGCTTCACCGCGGGTGTCCAATCCACGGTTACTGAGCCCCGCCACCACGACAAGGTGGAGATCCCACGGGGGGGAAGTGGATAGTAACTGCTAAGTAGGAGGTCAGTGGTTACATTCCCATCTAGGATGAATTTTTGTGTGATAATCATTATTATTAATTCAGAATATTTATTTATTTTGGTTAAGTATGTCGACTATTTGGGTAAGATCGCGCGATGCGGTTGGATGCGGGCAGCTAAAGATCGGTCTGTGTGAAGAACCTTCAGGCCTCTGCCTCGAATCTTGCGTGCAGTGAGGCGGTGGCGGCGTCGGCGCGGGAGCGGTGCGAGCAACGCCGACCTGTTCTCGAAACCAGCGGGAAGATCGCGCGGCACTTCAGCGGCGTAGTGTTGTGTTTATGGTTGTGTCGTCGAGATATTTGTAACGAAATGTCTGAACTACGACAACAACCTCCTTTTGATTCAAAAAAATTTTTTGTCACAAAAATAAATTACACAACACTGCAATGCAGACGCGCGGGCGGTCACCGCTTGACTGGAGTGCACCGCTCGTTGCCCGCCGCCGCACCGCTAAGGCGCCGTTCAAGGGCCGGTCCATTTGATTTTACGCATTAGATCCTGCCGCTGACGCACCTCCGCCGCCACCGCCCCGCTGCACGCAAGATTTGAGGCAGAGGCCTAAGGTACATGCAGTGGACGTCGTTAGGCTAAGACAAGGTATGTATTTCGAAATATTCTGTTTATTTGAAGTCAAAGAGCAAGCGCTATTTAGTTTGCAATCAAATAAAAGAGCATGAGTTATCACGAGTTGCTAATTTACGGTCGAGAAGGCTGTAGAAGTACTTGTATCCTATTACTGGGTAATATGTATCTCAACTTTGACAATACTTAGCAACTCCCTTATAAGAGAAGCACAACCAGGGCTGCATTTCCGAACCAATCTCACGTAGAACAGGACACAGGATGAGACAATGGGGTCTATTTATACCTTTATTTCTCTCTCTGAAGAGTGAGCCACCTAATCATGCAATTTCTGCAATAATATTTACTGACCAACCAACCAGCCATACAATTAATATAATCCTAGAAAACAAATAAAATATACAAACACTACATACTTTAATATGACTACAAATTATTTAGTTCATCAATATAAATTTTGAGCTATAATTTATACAAATAATTTCATATTGGTGTGTTTCGCCTTGACTTCCGCGTTTCCAATCTAGTAGACTAAACATTATTTTACTGTAAACATTAAACTAAATATTACAGAGTTGAGTCCCTACAATTTTATTAAAGCGATCATTTCAGCTGAAACGTACGAAGAAGTGGTACGCAACACCAATTCCTTCGCTACACTTCTCACCTCAATTATCTTCTACCAAAGATATCAATATTTGTCATAACATTATTTTCTCCCCCAATAAACACATTGTACTTTACCGTCTGTAACAGTCTCGAAACTTGTTATAAATTCCCACCGGCACATATTTTCTGAGAGACTTCAACGTTTGTCAAACGACATCGCTGTCTCCTTTGTTCGGTGACATGTTAAATAGCCTGCAAAATTTCCATATTCAAAAGGTCTTAGCCAATACAAGTGATAATAAGAATGTTCCGACGGAATTATGCCCAGGTGCTTACGAAAAATTTGGCCGAGGAAACTGGGTGACGTTATAATTATTTGTGATACCTACACATAATGTTGTTGAGACTGTTTCCAAGAACTGAGGAAAATTTTCGAGTGAGGTGTTTGATATGATATTTATGAACGGAAAAAACCTTTGTCAGGAATCTATTCATTTTGAATTCAATAATGTTGAACTACTTCAAGTAGAAAAAATGTGCACTAAATATAGGAATGTGCCATTTCTATGCAGCAGACTCGACATAATTTTGCTGCACTTGAGACATGTAGATATTAATCTAAACATCACTATAAGCAATGAATAACATTGATTAGTATCTCTAGTCGATTTTTTGTCGAATATCGTATAAGTTATTAAGATAGATGTAAACAGATATTCGACTAGGTGGAGCGGTGATATACGCAAAGTGGCTGGCAGCGGCTGGACACCGCAAACTGAAAATCGAGCTTAGTGGCGTGCTGTTAGAGAGGCCCATATCCAGCAGTGGCTGTACGTACAGGCTGATGATGATGATATTAAGTTATTTTTATGTCTTAACAAATTATATTATTTTTTTATAAAGTCGCCAACCACATATATGTATTAATAGGTGGTTGGTGATCTTTTTTTTCAAAAACTACGGGGACGAGTTTGAAATAGGCACAGTTAAACACATGCATGTCATTTCAATTCATAACAAGAAATCAATAATTAGCGGATGTATCCAGTAAGAAGTACTTACGACTTGTAAGAAAGCTATTAAATTTTCCTGGACATAATGTAGACGTAACGTAATTATATTTTTCCCTTAGGGAATATACACAAGCCGATCTGTCTACTGAGGTAGTAATTTTTTTATTTGGTTCTCCTTTTCTGTAATAGTTTATAATATGTCCTGTTCATTTCCTTCTTGTTACTTCATATATCACATTTTTTTATAAATTCACTACACCGAAATCACTTCTTATTTCATAACCCCATAACCATACAGTTATAGTGCTCTTATACGTAAAGCCTGCAATACATGTTGGTCGAGCTTAAGCCAACGCGAGCGTAGGCAAATCAATACAAGGCAAGTGTTACTGCCTACAGGTTCGGCAAGTATATCGAACACCAATGCAAATGGCCAATACAGACGAATTTTGAAGAGATGCCTACACGTTTGGGCTCCGTCAGTTTGTATTGTGAATTGAAACAAGATGGATTACGACGACGTAGAAGTTATTGCAGCTGCTGCTATTTATTTAATGAGCGCTTATAATTTTTATGTCAGTGTATACCGCACTAAAGTTGAGAAAGAGAATAGACGAAAAATAAGGTGGTGGATGTTGAGTATTCACAAAAAGAGAACAAGAGCGTAATGGCGCGCTGACAAACATGTGGACACTATTGGCTGAGTGCGCGCGAGCGCCTTTGATTTGTGCAGAAAAACCGACAGCGCTCCGACGTGAGGCAAGTGGTGGCGCGCGCCCGCGAGTTGTGACAAGCTACGCCAAATGAGTTCTATACACGTTGGTGCTTGACTTTAATCGGCTAACTAGGCGAGCGACACCGAGCCATGGCAAGACAATGCAAATATACTGTCCATACGTTGGTATTGGCGTTCACTCGGCGACGCTCGGCCAACATGTATTGCAGACTTAAGAGCGAGCGAAAATGTGGTGCATATTGTTCAGCGCTAGATACCTTTTAATAATGACACCATGTCAAAAGCTTTGATAACGTAGCCCAGTCACCAGCACAAAGCAACCGCACTGCACACTGGCTATGATTAAACTAGTTTTTCACAGCAGCTTTCATCATACCTCCTTATTGGGGGTTAAGCCGTTGGCTTACAACGTATTAAATTAATTGAAAGATTTCTTTATTATTACTTACAAATTATTGAATGAAAGTAGCGTTGAAATTTATTCGAATAAGATAGTAATAATTTTAATCAACAATCAACCATTTGTTTCCTTAAAAATAAATAAATAAACCAATCTATATTCTTTCACAGACACTTTTAATGTTTAATGCTACTGGTGCTACAAAGGTACGTGAACAATTATGATACCTTCTAAGTTGTTTGCAAAAAACAAAGGTATGACTAACCAAAGTAAAAAAATACATTATAATAACTTTCTAGTATTGTAGTATTTGTTTTATTTTAAATATCAGTCCTATTTGAGAGTGGGCTCACGACCCTTCGATCTTTCCGTAAAGTATTAAAATACAGCAAGAAACATCTTTAAAGTCAAGTGTAAAGCTCCGTGCAAACAATTATCTTGATCTTAACCTACCGTTAAAATACTAGGCTGAAAGTTAAGCTTGACGCACATAAGAAAGAGGCTAGCATAACGATGGCTGTACTCCAAGACATAAAACAGGCCGAAAACATGAGCAGAAATATGATGACAACGGTAGAATGACACCAAAAAATAAACAACGATCAAATTAATAACGGCATCTAAGGAAATTGTAATAGTCTGGCTTAATAACTCTGGCATTGTGTTGGCGTGCCCGTTGTTCAACATTCCTGATTATATTTAAGGAAAACATCTTTGTGGGCATTTCAGTTAGAATTTATTTAAGCCCCGACGGGCCGTGGTAGGTTTATCAAATGAATCATTTTGAAGGAACGCTCCGAATACTTTTGTTTGAGTATTAAGTTGCTCAATTTATCTTGTAATTTGATCGCTGAGTTACGTTTTGTGTGCCTTTTTGATTTGTGGTTATTGTTTCTCATCGTTTTTATTTTTCGAATGAATTTTCGATCTAGTGGGTATCAAGATTGAGTCCTAGGTAATGCTGAGTAGTAGAAACTAAATCAGGGATAATATTATATTAATTATATCAGGTAGGCAGAATCGCTGCGGTAAATGGTGAATCTCGACCTTTTAGTATAAATACTTTGAAAGGTTTTTTTACCAACTCTATGTGATATATTTTTACCCGACTACGTCGGAAAGAGTTCTTCGTAGTAGCACAAACTGTATTGAAGCTATAGCATGAAAGTGTAACAAACATCAATCCATACATTTGTTCTCACATACTTTCGCGTTTAGGGAATAGCTGGCACATTACTAAATATTTGATTCATATTTTTATCAAAGTTATCGTTTATTTATATTTACCATACAATAAAATTATATTTTGTTCAATACAACTTCGAGATAAACATAATTAAATTCCCACAGTATCGCGGTTAAAATTGTGTCCCAGATATTTTCCTTGTATGCAAGCAACTTAAATATATAAAAGCCTAAAATATTTATCTGCAGAATAAAATCACGTTTTGTGACATCATTCCTTTTTGTACAATTTATGAAATAACAGTTGTCAGTACTCTTACGAATTCTAACACTGTTCTAAACTATACCATTTTATTGTGTAGGTTGCGAACAACAGCAATCGCTCTATAAAGTTACGTTTAACTTCAAAGGTGCCGCGAGCTCTGTCCGCGAAACCACGCACCTTGGGAAGCAGCTTTACGTGGTTAGACTAAAGTCTGTAGCGATATATACAAAACTATGTAGATACTAATCGATTTTAAACTTTCGCGATTTGTATACATCATACAAAATAAATTAGCGGACCTTAATCGCGTTCAATCAACTTATTTAAGGTATAAATGTAGATACTGGCTATACCAAGCTGATGAATCAACATGAGTTCAAAATTGATACTGTAAATAATATTCACAGATATTTTCTTAAAACTGTCCCACTGCTAGGCACGGACTTATACTCACAACGAGAGAAGGGCATTTGCCCACAACGCTGGCCATATGCAAGTTGGCAAACTTCACACATCTTTCGAGAACATTATGAATGTTTTGCAGTTTTGAAACGTTAGTTTAGCGCACAATGGTATTGAACTCTATACCTTTTCATGTCCTATTAGCTGTCACTGCCTTGATACTGACCCACCCCATAAATCTATCAATAAATTTACCATCTACGATACTAATTTCTATAACTACTAACTACAAATGAATACCAAAAACCTTCTTGTCTTCTTAAGGTGTTCAAGTACACGTGATTTCTTTAGCTCAAGGAAAGGTATGCCAAAATCACGCTTAGCACACGTAAGGTGAGCCCGTACAATCTCGTAATAGCCTTGTACGATACCCACGGGTAGAATTAATGAACCTTCTAAGCCAAAAATTACACCCTAATTTGGGTCAAATTGCGATTTGTGAATTAATGAGAAAGAATCAAGAATTGCGCTAAAGATAAAGGAAATTAGAGAAGGCTTTTTTATTCTACTAAGACGTATTCTGAAAGACTTAGCTACAACTTAAATATTTCCGAAATGTTTATTTTGTTAGCTGTGCTAAAGTTGTGATGGCAAAATATTTGTTTGCCAGAAAAGGATTACCGGAATGAGAGTTAACCATAGGTATAATATAATAATAATTTGAAGTTTATACCATCGCGCATATATTATGCTGATAAATATTATTATCAATATAATAAGCTAATGCTTCAAGTTATCAAATCTGCAGCCATTAAAATTAATTTATGCGCTTCAGATTCCTATACTTCTTCGAAAAAGGTTGTCATTAACGTATGCGATATAAACATATACGAGTATGACTGATGTCAACTGTGCTTTTACGTTAAAGTCAGTACACTATTTAATTACTTTTTCTTATACATTTATTTAACGATAAATGTACTGTGATATATTTTCGCCTGATGGGTATTATACAAATTTTGTGACGTTTTATCTCTTACTTACTTAGTAACAGATCCTTTAAAGATCTTCAATAGGTACTTTGACGAACACCAACCATGTTTAAGCTAAATTTATAGACATAGTTTATTGAGGCATAAAAACATTCAAAACTCATCAAGAAAATAAAAGATTTCACAATTGTTTTATTCATTAATTTCTACGTTTAGTCTACGTTTCAAGTTTTTACACAAGAAAATAAGCCTGTAAGTAACGAGACGCAAACTGAAAAGTTAATTTGACATAATTACAAAATTGTCTTTGCCATCTTAACTTGTTTAAGCAACTTCGTGGTTATCATTAGACGATTATTCTGTTTATTCGAAATTTCGATAACTTTGAATTAACTCAGTGACATTAAATAAGCTTACATTTTAATTTCATTTTGGAATGAGTTCAGCCGTAAAATAGGTAGTAAGCTTAGGAAACCTCTATATTTCTTAGCGAGACTTGCTTACCCATAGATCTGATAGATTAAGTAAGTTTGCAGGAACTACTTTTACTTGAATAAACGACAGCTAGATGTTTTATTTGCCTGCATGTATCATAGGCGTAAAAATGAATTTGTTGTAATTTATATTTTTAGTAGAAGGCAGTGAAAGGCCAGTGGAGTTGCTAACATACTGTATTACACATTTGGAACCCGCGGCGTGCTCTAATAACTTTTCAAGTTCTGTGCCTATTAAATTGTTAAGTATCACTTGCTTCATTGCTCAAAGAGCACGTCAAGGCGTCGGCCCTGACTGTTGTGAAGATCTTTGATAGTCGTTGTGGACTGCCGGTATTAGTTATACTGACACTGGTTTAAACCATGAAATATCACAGTTTGGGTTGCGGAAGTCATACAACATTCACCCTGTGGAATGACATTACTGTCTAAACTATCTGTATAGACTGAAAAGCAAATGCATTGTCCTAGGCAAGGGTCTTGATGGTAGCGTTATAACATTGAGATAATGTAGTCTACACAGACTACAGCAAGGCGTTTGACAGAATAGACCATAACGTTCTTTTTTTATGGTAATAGGCGGCAAACGAGCAGAGGGATCTCCTGATGGTATGCAATTAACGCCGCCCATGGACACAAGCAGCACCACAGGAGTCACAAGTGCGTTGCCGCCCCTTAGGGTTGGGAAAAGGGATAGGATGAGGAGTGGGATGAGGGAGAAGGAATAGGGGATAGGGCCTCCGGTACTCTCATTCACCGAACGAAACGAAACGCAACAGTTTAGGTACTGTTAATTTACGTCAATTTTCTGTGAGAGGGTAGTACTTTCCCGGTCGAGCCGGCCCATTCATGCTGAAATCAGCAAGGCTCTACTACCTTGAAGACCTTCTTTTGCAGAAGCTATAACAGATGGGAATCAAAGGCAATCTTTTCATATGGTTTACCTCATATATAGAGAACCGTTGCCAGACAGTTGTTTTGAATGGCTATAGCTCATTAGCTGTAAAAATTCCTTCAGGTATGCCGCAAGGTTCACTCCTCGGTCCTTTGCTGTTCACCATCTTTATCAACGATATCGGCTCTTGTTTCAAGTCGGCTCTTGTTCTCTTGCAGCATTGTATAGACCTTCTAAGAGATTTTAATAATCTTAATGATTATTGCATTCAAAATCCTCTTGACTTAAATGTCTCTAAATGCTTTGTCAGTACTTTAACACGAAAGCCAAATCCTTTCGTTTTCAGTTATGAATTGAATAATCTTAATATATAAAATCCTTGCGTTACTGACTGACTGACAGACAAGCTACAGCCGAAACTATTGGGCGCAGGAAGCTGAAATTTGGTATGTATGTTCCTTGGGGACCGTAAGGGTGCACTAAGAAGGGATTTCCCGAAATTCCCTCGGGATCGGCCAAAACGGGTAAATTAAAAAAAAATGCAGGCGTAGCTGCTTGCGTCCTCTAGTATAATTATACATAGGACGACCACAGTAAAAGATTTGGGAGTCATATTTGACCACAAGCTGCTCTTTGATTTAAATATCGATAACATTGTAACTAAAGCGAATAGGGCACTTGGCTTCATACTTAGATTATATGATTTTAAAAATGTAAAAACTTTCAAGGTCTTATATCGTGCGTTTGTTCGCAGTCATTTAGAGTATGCCTCGCAGGTGTAGAATCCGAGTTACAAGGTTTATATAGACAGAATTGAACTGATCCAAAAACGTTTTCTAAGATTCCTACAACTTAAAACGAAAACATATTTACCAGATTATATCACAAGGTGTAAAAAATTCCATTTTTTAACATTGGAAGAGCACAGGGGCATTGCTGACATATCATATGTTGCAAAGGTAGCTCAGGGAGCAGTTGACTGTCCCGAGCTGTTGAGTAAGTTTGGTTTAGTAACCATTCGACACGATTACGAAGGCCTGCTCTTCTGCACATTCCCTCTGCTGGGACTACATGTAGGCAGAATTCATTTATGATACGTGCCTGCAAGTCTTATAACGAGATCTCGCGTCAGATCGATGTTGACTTATTCGATACCAGTGTTTCAAAGCTGAAGAAAACGTTAAATAATGTTTTCTTTTTATAATATTATATAGGCTGCGATGTTACGTCGAGCATAACAGAAATGCTGTGGCAATTTTAATTTTTTTTTTGTTATTTTTAACCTTTGTGCCTCATGTGCTTATGTACGTAATATATTACTATGTATTGAACTGTCTACCGACAGTTACTATCTATAAAACTAGATTTTTTATGATTTCTATCTGTGGAAACTTCAAAATGGCCTTCTTGTATTTATTTTTCTTCTTATTTTATATGCTAGCTGTAAGTTTTTCTAATAAAAAAAATGTGTTTATAGTCATAAAAATAATCATTACTTATTTATATATTATTATCATTGTTGTCTTGGTTTGAGTCGGTTTTGTTTACTTTGTATTCGTTTATTGAATTTTGTAAATCCTCTGCAATACAGTAGTCGTAACCATAGCAGGCGTTGTGTTTACGGTGCAGGGACTACGTGTTGCCATTAAAAAACAGGGTATCAATGTCTTAAGAGCCAGAGAGAGTTGCCCGTCACTGCTTACAATTTTGTAATCCTACTTTCAAATAAAATAGTTAATAGTAAAATGATACAGTCAAATCCAAAGCAGCCATTATAATGTGACATGGTACTAACAACCAATATCGCTAGTTATATTTTACGAAAATTGGAGCAATTTTCCCCAAGACTGCCATCTGTTAAATCAGCGAAGTAATAAAATAGTTTTTGTTTGAAGGCAAAAATAGCAACAGACTCCGTGCTGCTACTGAGAATTCGGAAAAACTCAGTAACACTTTTTGCCCGACCCGGCAATTGAACCCGAGACCGATCAGCAGACCCATTCGCTCCTTATGTGCTGATATTGATCCTTTGTTGAACATGGTCCTGAAGCTTTTAGCTACCAACGTTATTGTGTAACGGAGCTGGGAAGAATCCAATTTGGTTAGCGTTTGTGATGTTGCGTGGCATCTTTTCGTGTAACGTCAGTGCTTAATGACAAAAATGTTTCAGTATTTTGCGTATGTGAGGTTTATAAATAGAAGTCTTTACGGCATGTAATTAAGTAGTCTTTTCATAATAAAGTTTTATATTGCGGCATAATAATATGACTAAGTAGATTTAGGATACTAAATATTGATTTATGTTATAAAACAATTCGGGCAAGTGCGAGTCTGACCCGCACACCGAGGGTTCCGTACGCATTTTAGCTTATTTGAGGTTGGTGCTAATTACGTTAGTCCTCTAAATCTTTATGAGCGCCCATACAACTTAGAGGACTATCTTAAATGGAGTCTACTATGAATGTATGAGGACACCCTTAAATTTTCGACTTTTTTATTTTTTTGTAATTTTTCCTTTATTTGTGCTGTAAGACCTTGCTTTTGGCCAAATTTCGTGATTCTAGTTCAACGGGAACTACCATATAGGTTTTCGACCCAAAACCTATAGTGTACTTCCGGTTGACCTAGAATTGTGAATTTTGGTTCGAACCAAGGTCTTACAGCACAAGTAAAGGAAAAATTCCGAAAATTAATAAATTCGGGCAAGTGCGAGTCTCTCTCGCGCACCGAGGTTTCCGTACGCATTTTACCTTATTTGAGGTTGAATTACGCTAGTCTTCTAAATCTGTATGAGCGCCCATACAACTTAGAGGACTATCTTAAATGGAGGCTACTATGTATGTATGGGGACACCCTTAAATTTTCCACTTTTTTATTTTTTGTAATTTTTCCTTTATTTCTGCTGTAAGAGCCTGCTTTTGGCCAAATTTCGTGATTCTAGTTCAACGGGAACTACCATATAGGTTTTCGACCCAAAACCTATAGGGTACTTACGGTTGACCTAGAATTGTCAATTTTGGTCAAAACCAATGTGTTACAGCACAAGTAAAGGAAAAATTCCGAAAATTAAAAAAAGTTGAAAATTAAGGTTAATTTTGGTACTTACAAGTTTTCGCAAAAATCTAATTTTGACCATATCTTTTTATTGGGTTGACCCAGGACCCTGATTTTCATGCACCTTATAGCAACCATAGACCTCAGTATCTGGTATAAATTTCAATTTGCTAGGTCCACCCGTTCCTGAGAAAATTGGTGGTGACACACGGACAGACAGACAGACAGACGGACAAGAAAGTGATCGTACCTCAAGGTAAAAAAAGGAACCCTTATAAGATCACTTTAAGAAAATTTATACCTTCGAAATTTATACCAGATACTGAGGTCTATGGTTCCTATTAGGTGTATAAAAATCACGGTCTTGGGTCAACCCGATAAAAAGATATGGTCAAAATTAGATTTTTGCGAATACTTGCAAGTACCAAAATTAACCTTAATTTTCAACTTTTTTTAATTTTCGGAATTTTTCCTTTACTTGTGCTGTAAGACCTTGGTTATAACCAAAATTGACAATTCTAGGTCAACCGTAAGTACCCTATAGTTTTTGGGTCGAAAACCTATATGGTAGTTCCCGTTGAACTAGAATCACGAAATTTGGCCAAAAGCAGGGTCTTACAGCACAAATAAAGGAAAAATTACAAAAAATAAAAAAGTGGAAAATTTAAGGGTGTCCCCATACATACATAGTAGACTCCATTTAAGATAGTCCTCTAAGTTCACTCATACAGATTTAGAGGACTAGCGTAATTAGCACCAACCTCAAATAAGGTAAAATGCGTAGGGAACCCTCGGTGCGCGGGTCAGACTCGCACTTGCCCGAATTTTTTTTTTAAATTAACGTTGGCAGCATTCAACAAGTTCAATATTAGATGTTAGAAAAAAAAGCAATAAATAATTCCACATTTTCTAAATATAATAGCAAGTCAATAATTTTATTAACCACGTATTTCTACGAACAGGATCATTACTGCCTCGTTGGTCTCGCGGCATAAATGTACGCGTGGGATTGGAAGGTCTCGGGTTTGATGCCCGGGTCGGAAAAAGTGTTATTGAGTTTTTCCTTTAGGAAATTCTCAGTAGCAGCACGGAGTCTGGTAATTTGCCCGGTACGGCAATAGGCTATTACGTGCGACCTAAAAAATTCATGGCGAAATGTGGGTGTAATTTTACATCTCTGCCTACCCCTTTGGGGATACAGGCGTGAGTCTATAAAGGATAATTATTAAAAATGCCTGCATTCGGTCATTGACCTTCGGAACGCTGACGCAAAGGCCACGTAGACTTTTCCAGCGTAGCTAAAGCGTAGCCCTCGCAGAGTATCGAGTGCATCTGTCAAAACACAACTGACGGATCATCCCGCTGACCTCTTTTTATTCTTATAGAGCTACCAAGAGTTTTCTCTTAATTACCGTCGAAACTATAGTATTGCGTCACAATAAATATAACCATCGAGTACCTAATCACACCTGGCCTGAACACATAGTAAATATTTCATGCTTATTTTTGAAATGAGATTCGTGATGAATATAAGAAAGTTACCGTTATTATTAGCGTTTGTAGAGTGTAGGCGTTCGATGAACATATGCGCGGCGCATACATTACAACAACGCAAGACTTGCGACGCGTCGTTGCGGTATTTGACCTGCAAATAATTAAATGCTATGTTACATACACAATAAACGTTACACTGGCGCCAAACAGTTTTAAGGGCTCAGGCATCTGACTCGGCTTCTGGTTGCTTCCTTTTTCTGTGTTTTTCGGTTTTTCTGAAATTGATATTTTTAGAAGTGTAACGTTTATTGTTGTGAAGTGGGTACCTGTACCTAATGAGTACCTAGTAGGTGTACTGGAGAGATAAATTAAATAATTATTGTTCGTTACAAAATAGTATTTATTGGGCAAGCGTTACACAATTATATAAACCCGGTAGCGAGAGGTAAGAGCTAAGACTTAGACTCAGTGCAGGGTAGACAGGCAGGCTGACTAGGCTTCGGTGTTGCAGCAGAGTAGACACTTATCTTCCACAGCGTTGAGGATCCGAAAAAGGGACGTTCGCTGTCGCGCCGCCGTATTTATGTGCCGCTGGGGGGGGGAGGCGGCCAGCCAGGAGTAGTGGGAAGCGGTGCGACGACACCGACGTCACAAAGTCAACTTATTTATTTTAATGTGTAAAAATTACTCATTGTTATTGTTTACGTGATTGTGGTACTCACCAGAATAATATTATACTTTTTAGGAAGCAACCATAACGTAGAAATTCTATCTTTAGAATAAAAAAAAAAATTTAATGATAGAATATTACCCCCTTACTTAAAAGAACGCTTTAAGTACCTCAATGACACACATTCGGCCAAGGCCAATGCATTCCAGCACTTTTTATGACAAATCGTTTACAGTCCAAGCTGCTCGGCTATGGAATGCACTGCCGATATCCATCAGACAAGCACAATCATTATCAGCCTTTAAAAGATTATTAAGAGACCACTATCTTTCCATTCAGCTCTCCTCCACATTGTCATAAACTGTTTATTTTCTATTTCTTTTTCATTTGTCAATTAGTACAGTTTTACTATCTCCTAATCATTTATTTTAGTTATATATTATAAGTATGTATAATTGTATATGTATAAATATATATAAGTATAGCATTAACAAAGTATGGTATATTTATTAATATACGTATAGTTATTTAATTACAGTATTTTGTACCTATTTATTGTTTAAAATTCAATTAATGATGTACAATATCTGACACCAACACTACCCATTTTCGAAATCCGTCAGTTTCCAGTCCATCCAAAGGTTCCCTGGAAGAAATTACTTTTTAGTGATAAGGCCGCCCTTTGTGCATTACCTGTTAATCACAATTTTTATATGTATTTCAGATTGGTGTACAATTTATGTATATAATATAATTATATTATTATTCACTTTAATTATCATATTTCTCATAGTTCATTTTCAACTACATTTAAAAAATAACACGGAGACCCACCGGTGTCAGGTACAGGGACCAAGCCACCGGTGGTTAGGGCCTCAGAGACAGGAACTTCCTCACGATGCGTGCCGTGATATTATTATTATTATTATATTTTTTATAAAATAATAATAAACATGGTGATGGTGAACAGTTTAACTTTTAAAACTAATATTTGAACTATTTATAACGATTGCATAATTTAGATAAAGATCAACACTTTAAAGTTTCATATTTTATGCAATTATATTAAAATCGATATAAAAAACACCTACTAATGAATATCACTAGGAATTTGATATGTTAATTACACTGTATTGTCTCACTCAATAAATATAAAAAATAAAGCAAACATACCGGAATACTGGTTGAAATAGCGCCAATACAATACCCACAAGAAAAGCAAACTTTACTACAATAGCGACTTCACCAAAACCCATGGTACGCACAGGAAACCATTCTCCCGTTGTTTACATGAAAGCTGTTATCAGAATAAGTCGTCGGTATAAATCAAGTGTTATATTGTTTGTCATTGGTGATCAAACGACTGTTTTTAACCAACTTCAAACAAGAAAAAAGGAGGAGGTTCTCAATTCGGCCAGTATATTTTTTTTTTTTGATATATGTACACCGATTTCGCCGAGGTTTCTGAATCGATTTACGTAATTCTTTTTGTTTGATGCGGAATAGTGTCGAATTGGTCCCATAAAAATTTAATTCATGTAGGCCCAGTAGTTTTTATTTTATGAGCATTTTTTTATCTACTTTCACCTATCCCGAAGTCTCAAATTCCTATGTATAATATTGTGACGGCCGGTGTTATGTCAAATTGTCATCACTACGGTCGTCAGGGACTACTGACGTCTACACGACAAACTGGCTGGTCGGCAAACATAATAATTAACAAAAAGGTTTGAAGACTATTTCATTATTTGGAAATGACAGTTTTAAGTTAGATGACGTAAACACTCTGTAGAGTGTTCGCTAAATTCGCCACTAACTGGCAACAAGGCAATGGCCGTATGGATAATACATCCGCTTTACGTTCTGAAGGCGTGTGTTCAAATCCCAGTCATAACAGTTATGTGGATTTTTTATGAAATTTGGAAAATGTTTCAAGGACATGGGGTAATGCCAATTTTTTTACGTTGTGCTTCAAAACAAGTGAATGTAGAACAAAACTAAGGATTGAATGAAACAAGACTGACTCCATCAGGATAGTTTTTCAAAATTTAATTCTATAACTGATTCATCTGGCCAAAATTAAATTGCACTTTCAGCTCTGTAATACATGCTCATAATTATGGAAATAGGAATACCAAACAACATTTTAAATATTTGAATGAGGGACTCGTTTTTATTATTAAGTAGTTTCAAAGTTATCAACATTCAAATATTTTGTGCCCAGATGGATCAGAGTTTGTTACGGATGAATTAGAAACAGAAATGAAAACTTTATTAAGATAAACATTCTATTTTAACAACTACAATAATCTTTTTTTATAAAAACAATTATCAGTGATCATATCACGGAAGAAACACTTCTGAAACTCTAAAACAGTATATAATAATTATTTTATTGTATGGCCAAGCGAGAATATTGTAAGATAACAAAAAATAAACCTTTTGCTTAAATTTGTAATTCAATCAATTCTTATAGGTACAAAAAATAGCATATGTAATTGCTACATATATGATACATACATATGGTGTTATGACCATGCGAATTAGGCACAGATGAATCAAGATTTTGCCTATAATCATGTTTAACACATCATACATACAGACTTTACTATTGACACTTTTCTACACCAATCTATAACTTAAAAGCGTCTCTCGAAACGCAGACTGAAGTTGAAAAATAATAAAATAAATTTTATAAAATAGGCATTGTAATCAGAATGTCGAAGACCTTCGTAACACCAGGATCTCAGCCATCAGACCCAGGTACACCTAGCTCGTCCGTAGCACGACTAGCTTCCCCCCCACCACGGGAAACCAGACTCTCATAATCATTACCCAACCAAGTACGGTCAAGCGTCTTTTACGCTATATTAATCACTTCAAATTTACTTATTTATAAACACATTAAGGTATTTATAACTAATACATATTATTTTTCTCAGAGGGCTATTCATTTCCTCTCGTTAATATAATAATAAAATTTATATTGATTTATGAAAGGGAAAATGCGATATCGACTATTTCATTTCGGACAATGGCAGACGATCACGACGTATAAATCAGAAGAACAAAGTTCAAATACTTTTTTTTGTACTTAGTTAGACTGCAATTATTTCAAATATGTGATTTGGCCAATATACGGATTAAGCTAAACTGTACAATAAATTACAGATCGTTTTGTTAGTTGGTTACAGAAATATTCCCATAGACATCAAAAGTGTTGTCTCTGAAGAACTACCCATAACCGATTTACAAGATGAATTATAGGAAAATTACAGGAGAAAGATTGGAGAGGGAACGAAAAAAAACATACATACATATACTCACGCCTTTTTCCCGTCGGGGTAGGCAGAGACAACGGAACGCCACTTACTTCTATCCTTACAAACCTCACGCGCTTCCTCTACATTCATTACTCTTCTCATACATGTTCGCCGGTTCCTAAATCGGAATCCTATCAATTAGTCTCACCCCAAACATACTACGCAGTGATTGCATCTCAACTGTGTTATTTTTGCTTTCATGAAAAAAAATCACGTATAAAAAAGCATGATTCCATCATGTATTTTTAAATTTTATTAGTTAATTATAAAAATTAATTTTGATTTAACTGTCTCAGTCGTTGCATTTCCTGTAGTGCTTTGCTGTCATGTGGTCTGATTAATAACTTAGATGGCTCTAAATCACTTAATGCGATACCATCTAAATTCTTCACTCGACTTAAAGCTACATATATCTGACCTTTCGCGAATTTTTTTCCCAAGATCTATCACTGCCCTCTCCAATGTTGTACCTTGGAGCTTGTGAACAGTGACAACTTAAAATTAGCGGGAGCATTAACTTTCAACATCACCGTAATCTTTATTCGCTTGAAAAGTTGCAGATGCTGGTGTGATTGATACTAGACCCTCCGCATCTTTTACCCTAGTGCCCACAGTTTGATCATCAAATTTAATGAACACTGCTTCGGGCAGTTCTCCTTCTTCTAGTTGATCACGGCGAAGGGCTTGCCACTTTATTTTTTTAATAATTCCCATTGCTCCATTAACTAGTCCGTCTAAGACCGCCATATTCCCCTGGAGCCTACGCCTATTTTAATGCTGTGTAACAATCCTCCACACTTGTTTGATTTTTATATTTATTTTATAACTTTCATTTTAACTCGTACACCTAACTTTTAAAAAAGTTGACCAAAAAGTTATGTACTTCTTAACTTAAAACGTAAGCAAATTGTAATATTTTGATTAAATTAAAAAAAAATACTCGCTTAGTATATGTATATGCTTCTCATTAATTTTATAAAAAAAAATCTACATGAAAATTATCAATTCTCTAATAAATAAATAACGAATTTATTGGGGACCTAGCTTCCCCACGTGTATATATGTGTTGCTTGAAATCGCGTGTGTTGCTAAGGGTTAATATTTATCTATGACCTTTTTATGGAAATAATTATATTTGAGTTTGAGTTTACACTAAAAAGTATTAAATAAACATAACTACGTTAAAAAAACCGTCTTCAAAGTCTAAAAAGTAAAAAATAATAAAGATTTAATATTAATTCAATATCTATTATTTATACCTATGTGCTATTTACTAATAGGCTTGAAGTCGGTGCCAAGCCTTAAACAAATAATGATATTTTAATCACTTAAATGAATACGAGCAAATTCATGATCATCACCATCAGCCTGCCGTAGTCAACTGCTGGATATAGGCCTCTCCAATGGCACGGCACTGAGCCCGATTTTCGGCTCTTTGTGTCCAGCCGCTGCCAGCCACTTTGCGTATATCGTCATTCCACCTGGCTGGGGGCGTCCTGCACTACGTTTGCCAAGGCGCGGTCTCCACTCTAGAACACGACTACTCCAACGGTTATCGGTTCTGCGACAAATGTGACCAGCCTACTGCCACTTCAGCTTGCTAATTCTTTGAGCTATGTCGCTTACCTTGATTCTCTGTCGGATCACTTCCTTACGAATTCGATCCTCCAGAAACTCCGAGCATAGCCCTCTCCATAGCTTGCTGAGCAACCTTAAATTGGTGGACTAGTCGCACCGTCAGTGTCCACATCTCGGCACCGTAAGTCATAACGGGTAGGACGCACTCGTTGAAGACCTTTGTCTTAAGGCTTTGCGGTAGGGAGGACGAAAAGACTTGACGGAGTTTTAAGGCTTGGCACCGACTTCAAACATATTAGTAAATAGCAGATAAGTATAAATAATAGATATTTAATTAATATTAAATCTTTATTATTTTTACTTTTTAGATTTTGAAGACTGTTTTTTTAACGTAGTTATGTTTATGAATGTATATAGCCATCGTAAAACTAAGACTGGCTCGTTTCAAAGTCGTCATTTTGTACGATTGAAGTGTTGGGTATTACGTTTTAAATATAAAGCTTTGAATTATTCTTAATGTAAAGCGTGCAAGAATTATCTTATAAATGTGGCGGTGTTCTTAGCGTTGGGGCGTGTTAATAACGGACATTATATTTTGCCGCGACTTCACCTATTCACTTCTTGGGTGACGCTAGCTGCAACCTCCCCTGGCTGAAAGCTTATCTGCTTACTTGCCTATATTTGACTGATAACCCAACTAAGCTAACAAATGTTTGTATTATGGAGTTTTATTTTTCTTATTTCACTAAATAGCTCTTAATTATAATTCTTCTACGTTAACTAAGCTACATTTATATGATATTTTTTGCACTGCGAATAATTCATGTATTGCATAATTTAACAAACATTTAATCACCCAGTTTCGAAACAATAGCTAAAATATTGGACAAAATGATGCCACGAGTGTGGATGGAACTCGCGAATAGCGACTCGATCGTTTAAACTGCTTTGCCATCCATCGAGCCTGTTTTGTTAAAAAATAATTTAATAATCGAAATGTCAAACGATACTACAGTCAGTGTACTCAACGAATAAATAAAAACGTTTCCAAAAATTATAGTTTTCGTAATGTGGCCAAAATGCATAAGCTAACAAAAATGGGTATCCAAAAAATTTACCATGTGAATTCATATCTTTAGTATCTAAAATCTCGAAGTTACACTTTGGGCAGACGAATAGACACACATAGCAAATATAGTTTACGGCGGCATCTTAGAAGGCATGCAAACCAATCATCGAATTGAAGTACTTATATTAGCACACTTTATACTCTATAATTTCTTTACTAGTTATAAATCAAGCGACCGAATACAAAATAGCCGACAAACACTAGGTGGCAAAAAATAATACCGTATATTATCGTGTCAAAAAAACCGTATATAAACCTTAAAACCACGGGCAAAAATGGTTTTATACAAACATATTTCCTTTACAAAAACAAAAAGCATCATTATCTCTCAAAATATAACCATCATTTTTTTATAAAAGCCGTGTCACGACCTTTTCTCACTTCACCGTCGACCTTTACTGTTGGTAGTAAAACGAAAATAGTGCGTAAACTCGACGTTGCCAATTTATACAAAATGTTTTGGTATTTTTACGGTTTAAGCTGTACTTTCTTTATTCTCTTTTACATAATAAGCTGTTTGATATGCAATGCTAGCTTAGTTAACGGAGAATATTTATGATTAAGAGGTTTTAGTGAATTAGAAAAATAAAGTATCATAATACAAATTTTAGTTAGCGTAGTTGTCACGAAGTTTAGATTAACAGTCAAGCTTACAGCCAAGGGCGGTGTCAGCTTGCGCCATCCAAGAAGTAAAACTCCTTTGGAGTCTCAGCAGAGTATACTCGCTACCCTGATGTTGATGATGTGTGGAATAGAAACGTCGTCGTCGTGATCCGCTAAATATATTTATAAAACAAAGTATACAAGCTTATTTGTTATGAATATAATGGTACCTTACAGCTTAGAAAGAAACCCCAGTAATACCTTTGTCTCCCCAATAATACGTGTTCAACTTATTGCGCTATTCACTGATAGCGCTATAAGTTTAAAAATCTTTGGAAACCTCACGGTGCAAGAAAACTATATTTTATTTTTTCATTCTAGGTAAACTTTTCTCAGAATTTTGAAATTAAGAAAATATGTATGAAATTAAGTTCGTGCGTCTATCACTTTTTTATTTCTAAAAGAAATTTTGCTAGAATTTCCTAAGCACAAACATACAAACACTATTTCCTTTTTTTTAAGAAAAAACATCTTACACATTCTTTTAGTCGTTGTACAATCTAAATGAATGTAGAGCATAAGTAATACCGAAAATTTATCTGCAATTACGGGCAATTATCAAAGCCCGTTGACGGATGATATCATAGCGGTTTATTATAGTTTGCTAGTGATGTCATTTCAACAAAAGTCTTTTAGTTACCATGGTTCCTGTTAAGTTTGAATGTAATCATTACAAAATCAAATAAGCCGGATAAACTAAACAAACAATAGTTTCAATTACAAAAATAATTTAAATTAGATTACTTATCCTGACTGACATAATTTCGTTGCAGACACCTAAATTACGGAAGCTAATTATAGAGTAATTATTTCAAAATAATAGCTAAAATGCCTTATATTTGTCTCAACATTTTGATATAGGTTATAACAGCCGTGGTGACGAGATGACTCTTACATTAACATTGTAAACTCAATCAACAAGCTATGAAACGCTATGGATTTATTATTATATTCCTCCAAGAGATCACAAACCGTTCAAAAGCACCGCCAACTCAGCTGAAAGGGCCGTTAACCTCTGTTTTTCTTTAAAGCCGAAGTGCGCAAGTGATATAACAACTTTAAAAAAGATAAAGATCTTGAACTCCCGACGGTATCCGAAATAATAATTCTTTAAGTTACGTTTTAGGGTGCCGCGCTTCTTAAGATAAAATGGCAACTGTTATCAACTGCTTTAAAATAAACTGGTACAAAGATCCTTTAATTTCACTTGTGTAATTTTATTTACCTCTAAGTAAAAGTGAAAATTATTTTTGTGTGTCGAGCACATTGCCAAACTCTATGTAGACACTAAGAAAATTAAAAAAAAAATGAAATTAAAGTTCTCTATATTCGTTGAGAATTCGTACTTGTACCCAGCAAATTTTAGGGAACATATAATCAACAAGAAATAATTATGATACGAAAACTTACTAAATTCATCTTCACACTACTCAGAATCTCAAGTTCCAAAAATAAATTAAATATTCATATCCAAATCGAAAATGCAACGTAGGACAGTAGAAAATTTGACCATAACATGTACGGAACTTAAAGCAGTAAATTCCTGTCGCCTTAGATTACTGTTTTTTATAACATCTATACATTTTCTTCCTTGACAATATAAATTAGTTTTGCTCGACTGAACAGATTTATAACTGTCCCTAAAATTATTCATTCCTCTTTTCCTTAATGCATTGTAGGGGAAATGGCGAATAATTAGCGACTAGTCTTTTACTTTTTTAATTGCTCACGAGAAATTACCTGACGCTCATACTAATTGGGATATACAGCTATGAGGGATGTAGTTTTGTGGGGCACTACCATTAAATCGGTTGGCTCGTTTCATATTAGTAAATGAAGCATGGCTGGTGATTATTACCATATAAATAAAAATTATTGAATGATTGTTATTATAATCCATAGTAGTTTAACGACCGGTTTCAATATTCGATTTACCAATGGATTTCGCTACTAGAGATACGTGTATGACATAAGATCCAAACAAAAAAAGAGAATGAGTCTCGAACTGAGCCATTTCCGAGACATTTTCTTTTGACTATGTTTTTCTCCAGAGACTGTATTTGCGGTTTTCTTTTTCAAAAAGTACAGAAACCACATGTGAAATTCCAGCGTACAGACTTGGTACTCATAATTTCTTTCTAGATCTATAAATAACACCTCAGAGAGTTTCATTAATGGACCAAATATTTTCAAGACACGGTATGTGCCGAAAGCCAAAGGGACAATTGGCAATTCAAAATATCATAATCTATTTCATCTCTATTCTATCACTTGTCGTTTTCACCCGTATCTTAAATCGTGTACGTGATTTTCTTTAAGTGCATTTCACTCGATAAATTAAAGTAGGAAGAAAGTATTGCGCCGTTTTGCCGCATGATGACTTGAAAATTTTGCACGTGCTACAGCAATCAAAGTAAAACCATTTTTATGAGGTACCTACTACCTCATATACTGCGGCAAAATATTATAAAAGATGGTACTCACATATTAATATTATAAATTCTAGAGTGTTTTTATGCGTAACATTTGATTATTTTTCTAAATATCTTGGTACTGTTGGTATGAACAAAATATTTTTGGGTCTGGTATTACCCGATTTTTCACTAGTGTATCATCTGTGTAGCTAGGTTTAGCAAAAGTTATCAAGGAAGACAACAAGTTTTGACACTCGTGTAGTCCGAGGAAAGTAGATGACTCTTGGAACCAGAAGTGATTAAATCAGAAGTGTATTGGAAAAGTTGAAAATAATGAACTTATCTCCTTAGCAATGCGGGCGACTGCAAACTCACGAGAATATTTAGTTAGAATATTAGACGAATACATTACCTCTTTCATTTTCAGACGAGACTCCTGAGACTTATTTTATTAAAGATACCATATATAAAACATAAGAAAATATAGAACGAAGTTCCCAAATATTTTCCAAACATTAATATCCAAGATAACAAGCTTTAAATATTGCACCGTAATCAGAATAATTCATTTGAAAAATCGACTATAGAGCTGCTTATCTACAGGAGCTGAGATGAGCAGAGATGTGCCAATACCACCAAGATAAGTACCTTGAATCTTAGCGCAGTAAGTGTTTGTTGCAATAACGGTACATCTTTGCTCCGTTTCGCTTCTGTGGACCGACAGGCTAAGCGAGTTCCTTTCTCTAAAAGTTTGTTTTAGAAATGTTTCCATCAAAGGTATAAATTAGATGTTTTATCAGTTTGTGGCCAACTTTAGTATATAAAGGTTTTATTTTATGGTCGCTTGGTGCGTAAATTGAAAAATAAAGGGTGCAATGCAGGTGAGATAATATATAAATATACTGGAGGTAAATGCTTATAATATTAGACTTTTTGCTATAATTATATGACAAAACAGTGAGTTCTTAAGGATTTGGAAAATCCTTCCTGTTATGTCAATAGAATAGAATATTGCTTGATTGTGATTTTTGTACGTCGAACATATTTATAACTAGCTGTTTCCCGCGGTTTCACCCCTGTTCTGAGGGAACTATTTCACGTACCCGGTTAATTTATAGCCTAAGTTACTCCTTAGTACATTAGCTATCCGCCAGTGATCGTCCCGTTAAAATCGGTTAAGTCGTTCCAGAGATAAGCGAAAACAAACAGACAGACAGACAAAAATGGTAAAAATGACATTTCGGTATATGTACCGTGTATACATGCATATGCATTTAGTAAAAAGCGGTTATTTTAATATTACAATTACACTCAAATTTTATTTTTATGTTTAGATGTATAGATAATAGTGTTAGTGTTCTGTTGACGATAAAATGATATTTAAGTCTTAAGAGGAGATTTGTTGTGCCCAATACTTCAATTTATAGTCTTCTGTTGACGATATAATGATATTTAAGTCTTAAGACGAGATTTGTTGTGCCCAGTACTTCAATTTATAGTCTTCTGTTGACGATATAATGATATTTAAGTCTTAAGAGGAGATTTGTTGTGCCCAATACTTCAATTTATAGTCTTCTGTTGACGATATAATGATATTTAAGTCTTAAGAGGAGATTTGTTGTGCCCAATACTTCAATTTATAGTCTTCTGTTGACGATATACTGATATTTTAGTCTTAAGAGGAGATTTTGTTGTGCCCAATTCTTCAATTTCAATATTCGATCTATCGTGGATTTGGAGATTCGTGATACCTGTTTGACATATTTTGTATGGCGCTTACGTGAAATATGTATCAAAAATGTCAAAAAAATTGATAGATCGAATATTGAATTCAGCCATTAGTACACATGCTTTAGTTTACACGGTAGTAGAGCCTTGCTGATTTCAGCATGAATGGGCGGGTTGACCGGGGAAGTACTACCCTCTCAAAGAAAATCGATGTAAAGTAACAGTACCTAAACTGTTGCATTTCGTTCGGTGAGTGAGAGTGCCGGAGGCCCTATTCCCTATTCCTTCTCCCTCATCCCACTCCTTATCCTATTCCTTTTCCCAACCCCAAGGGGCGGCAACGCACTTGTGACTCCTTTGGTGTTGCTTGTGTCCATGGGTGGCGGTAATTGCTTACCATCAGGCGATCCGTCTGCTCGTTTGGCGCCTATTATTATTATAAAAAAAATTGTAGGTTTTACCATATACATCCTATATACTATTTCATTCCACATACCAATAAAGAGTATCATTATCGCAGTAACTTCAATATTATGTTATTTAACTCAATTAAAGTTCATCCCAACTTGTCGTGCGATGCGTTATTATTTCAACTGTATCGTAGTTAACTTCAAATAGTTATATTCAGTTAAAATCAGTTTTCACAATGTACGAGAGCTCATGTATGGGCAGACAGTGGCTATACATCTACTGCATAAAATATAATAGGTACAACCAAAAGTCACTATAATTTTTCTAAGGTAATATCATATTTTTATGTGAATGAATGAGTGACCATTTGTGACGTCAATCCTTGACGCATCACTCGGCCCGGTCGACCCCGCCGCCCGCGCCCTGCAACGGACTATAAATATTGAAGCGCTGGCTGCGTTCGGCCCTTTTTACATCTGGCGAACCGGCACCGAGTTAAGTAACCAACTCTCCTGGACGAACCGGCAGCAGGACCCCCAGCAAAACCTCACCCATCGCCGAATCACGCGACCCTGTGTAAATCTTTTTAATAACACTTTACTAGTAATTTTTTCGCTTGCTAAATGATGTCTAAAATTAATTGAGTATTAAATCAATTTTTATTGTAACATTTAACCACGTTTCTCATTTAAACAAACCCTAGTAGGGATAACGTAACAGTGGACACCTGAAAGGTCTTTTTTACGTCACAGTGGCGCCCACGGGAATATTATAGGTAGGGTTTTGTTGAGAATCCGCTGCCCGGTGAGTTTTTTTTATTTTATTTTTTGTGTATGTGTGAAATCGTTCCAAAGCAGTGTGTAATTATTTTAGTGGCATTTATTGTTTCTTTTTGCTTGTTTTATTGTGGACGGAAAGTCGGTGGTGTTATGCCGGTCACAATAGACATTTTCTCTTTTTGTTCTGTTGTGCTCGGAAGGTCGGTTTTGTGTTGAGCCGGTCACAACAGACAAATTTTGTCTTACTATGCATGGTAAGCATTTTATATTATAACTATTTTTGTTGCCGCGTGTGATAATTAATTTTGTATCAAAAGCATAAGTAACAAGTTATAATCGTTTTGCTTGCGACCACGTGTCAACTAAATGACGCGCTGTGGTCACATTCCTTGATTGCATTCTTTGTATTGCGATTTATGACCTCACGTCCACTAACGACGTGCTAAGGTCACTTTCGTTGATCGTATGCTTCGCGATTAGCTTTTTTAAATGCCACTAAGGTAATTAAGTGCTACTGGTAATTATTGCTAATAATCTGCTTTGGCTGACTTATGGACCGAATTCACACCCTTCTCTTTTTCATTTCTTTCTATTTTCTACTATAACCTTCTGCTAGTGATTTTGTACGGCGATATATTTCTATATAGTCGGTATTATTTAATACTTTTACCGCCCACTACGGCGATTATCTTTTAATATTAACTATTCTTTTCTTTCTTACTAAGAAAGTTGCATCTTTATTATACCACGTATACCTAACATAGTTGGACTGGCTGAGAATGAACGTACCTAAGATGCTAGCGTATTATATACTAGGTATCTAGCTAGAATTCCGCGTTCATTTATTAATAAAATGTACACGTGTCACATGCAGGTTGCTCACTAACAATAATGAACGAATGTAATTATTGTCTATTTGGTATAGAAATACGAATATCATCGTAGAATTATTAGTTGTTCGTTTTGTCAAATGTTTATCACAATCGTTGTTTTTGGTCTTCGATTTTATCTCCTTGTTACTGCCTATCGGTATGTCATTTGCAAATGCATCTATTTATGCATTTACATTGTGATGTTCATTGTGAACTCAAACATAAAATTACTGCGTCGCAATTATTGAATTATGTTCCTTTTGTAATGTTTTGGGTCGCTAGGATTGTTTTTTTTCAATGTCTGGTTTCTATTGAAATATATAAAACATATAATGATAAATAAATGGTAAAATTAAACCGCTGACGGCCGGAAAAATACTTAATTATCAATATGTAACTTGTTTCCTTTATACAAAATGTTTACATCTGGTTTTACTAAACCATCTTAAATAGTGCTGGTTATAATGTGTTCTTGTGTTTACGCAAATGTTATTATATCTAACTGAATTTATCAAACTTAATTGAATTGAAACTAACTTTAACTAAAGTGGGTATTTGCACATAAATTGAATCAATAACTTCTATTCTTGAATAAATAAGTGGCTATTTACATATGAATCAAATAAATAATATTAATACCTCATTAAATAACTAAAGTGGTTGTTTATACACAAATTAATAAATAATTTCAATACTTAAATAACTAATGTGGGCATTTCTACATAAATCAATAATATAAATTTTTATACTTTAATAACTAAAGCAAATTAATTGATTTACTAGTTAAAGATAATACCATTTCGTATTTCACCGTCGTTTACTTTAAACCCAAAAGCTGAATAAAATAATTAAATCTTATTCTATTATAGCATAAATGTGTTTATAATCGATTGGGTACAGTGTCATTCACAACAATGTAAGACGCATATCTATACAAAGTTATAATTACCTACATAATTATTTGTGAAGGCCAACAATGGTTCTTTGTTTCCGAGTCGAAGCTCACAAGATAATGCATTGTGTTGTGTTAATGATTTATGTAAACATGCTAACATAAAATGAATAAATATTTCAGTTATAAATTGTAATAAAGTTTATTAAATGTAATATTGTTACAAAGAATCTGTTATTTATCTAACTAATTATCCATATATCTGATAACTATCTAATTTCACATAACTATATAAATATCAGATATGTTTCTCTTGGTGATTTCCATATAAAAGATCTTAAATTAACTCACTACAAAGTTTAAGAATGTAATGATTAATGCTCATCACTAATGAATTAATCACTAAAATAACTTAACACTTCGTTACAAATAATAAAAAAACCTTTAACTCCTAATTACAGCTAAATCATGTACCCATATATCTTATTACATATAGCTTTGGTAATGACTGATCGTAATATAATAAAAAAAAATTCCCTTATGGCTCAGTGGCTGAAAGGTTGTTGTCGGATCGGTCTGTGGTTCGATTCTCGATTGTGTTTTTTTTTTGTGTTTTTAACTATGGTAGTGTGTACTATGTTGTCGACAGTCTCCTTCGACGATGTACTATACATTACATCTTGCCGCGAATATTTTTTTTTTGTGTTTTTGGGTATGGTTGTGTATACTATGTCATCGATTGTCTCCTGCGGTGATGTACTATACATTGCAACCTATTCCGAATTGTGTATTTGCCGTTGTTGATTTTGTATCATAATCAGAAACCAGTTAATTGTCCGCGACAGTGGAATGCGGCCGGCACCAAGCGCGCAGTAATAATTCACTTGTTTACGTCAACCGATCACTCGGCTCAAAACATTGTATTATACTTTATACTTAATTATAATGAACACTTTTTTATGCTTTTACAATTCGCATCGAGCGCGTTAATAAGCAATTTGTTTGTGTTACTGCCAACTAATCGTATGATTGTGGGTATCGTAATATAGTAAGATCGTAATATTGGTTTACGACTTATACTCTTTCAATTAATTTCACTTATCGAATATGGGTGGTCAGGTGGTGCATACCAACATAGACTGGGTGACTATTTGCTATAAAACTCACGTATAATACCTCTTCGCGCGTCGTGTATTATAATGAATGCGACTCGCATCGTGAATGAATGTTGGCTTGTTCATGCGTATGATTGTGTGTAGGCCTTTTTGAATGTGATGTATGTCAGGTAATAGGAACGTTCAATGCTTGGTGACGTATGAATGGCCGAGGGTTATACTTGTTTTTTTTCCTCTTTCAGGGTTAATAGTTGCCTTGTATTTAACCTACTGACACCACTACCACTCATCTGTTTCAGGGTCCCGGAATGCAGTTGCCGCCTACCAGCCACAGAATTTTCCCTCTGGGAAAATTCTGGCCTAATGGGGGGAGTGTGTGACGTCAATCCTTGACGCATCACTCGGCCCGGTCGACCCCGCTGCCCGCGCCCTACAACGGACTATAAATATTGAAGCGCTGGCTGCGTTCGGCCCTTTTTACATCTGGCGAACCGGCACCGAGTTAAGTACCCAACTCTCCTGGACGAACCGGCAGCAGGACCCCCAGCAAAACCTCACCCATCGCCGAATCACGCGACCCTGTGTAAATCTTTTTAATAACACTTTACTAGTAATTTTTTCGCTTGCTAAATGATGTCTAAAATTAATTGAGAATTAAATCAATTTTTATTGTAACATTTAACCACGTTTCTCATTTGAACACACCCTAGTAGGGATAACGTAACAGTGGACACCTGAAAGGTCTTTTTTACGTTACACATTCCTTTTACTTTATTATAATGTATTAAAATTTATAGTTTTATTAAAACAAGTGCTTTTTTAAGCACAATTTGGAAAGGCATAATATGTTACTTGAAGGCTTAAACTAAATACAAAGGTACATGATAGCCACTCATATTAATTGCCTAGTTTTATAATTTTTTGTATAGTGCACAAATATTTCTATTTTTATACGGGGCTGCGGTATTTGCCTTCTAAGTTAATTAACATCATCTTGAATTCATCATCTTGAACCTTGAAGGGATAGTGAAATTATGGTAAAAGGGAAACTTTTTCATCTTATATAAGCAAATAGCATCAAGACTTAGCATCGGGCTTAGTAACAAGTTCTTTTTATAAAAAGAAAAAAGTACAAAATAATAAATGCACCACCCATTCATTAAAAATTCAGTCCACAATTCTTGGTAAACAAGCCACTAAGTCAACTTCATTAAACTTTCCGCCCAGATCAGATTTCACAAGTACTAGTCTAATCCGTGTTAATTAAATGCCATCAAATCTTCGCTACACTGGATCACGGATATCCGGGCTTAATCCGATTCTTACGTAATGCCGTGGATTTCAAGGATTTGAATAACGCCGCAGTGTTTTGATATTTTTTCCATATTCATTCGTTTTTATCTTTACGCACGACGGAAGTGTGATTGGGAAGCAATCCATTACGATATTAGTTGAGAAGGCACTTTTTATACATACATATGTATCTGTTTTTAAAAGGATGTTTGCATTAACAAAGATGCAATCAACGGATACCTTCCACAGTTCGATAACCACACGGCACGGATCATACAAAGTGTTCTTCCCTGTAGGTATCGAACAGACAAACTCGGCGGAACGTCAAGCGCCAAGGGCGCTACTTAAACAGTTCTTTGCATCAGTGAAACACAAAGTAAACTTCAAACGATTTCCTCATAAACTCATAAGGTATTGCGAGCCAATTATACCTTAAAATAGAATTTTTCGTAATCCCTTCATTCAGCCATCAACTTTTAAAGTCACAATAATTAAAAAGACAAACAAATCATGCGTAACTGTCTTGAGTAAATTCACGTAAAGATAGATGAAGAAATTTGGATAAATAGAGATACCTTATGCCTTGAGGCGTAGGTATCTGAATGTGACTGTGTTAATTTAGATCACAAGACAAAAATACTTTCATCTTAAAAATGTAATCTATTAACGAGACCAAATTATTTCTGAATAATTTTGATAGTACATCTCCTCCAGTAACCAAACGTACAATACACCTAAAATAAAATAAAATACATTTCAACAATTTGCAAAGCTAACCATAAAATCGGGCAAGTACAATCGGAACAAAATATAATTAAAAGGTCCATGCAACATTTTAAATAAAATTTTATCATTACAGGGTGAGGCAAAAAAATCAAATACCCCGTAGCTATAACGAGAATTCATCTGTTGTTCATTTTTAAACTTGAAATGGTGAATTTCACCGCTCTGAATAATGAACCTTGATTTTTTAACGAATAACAATCAGTTTCGTTACTGAGTCTTCGAACTTCAATTGTTTTACTGTTGCTTGGTAGCGAAGAGTTGATACGCTTACCTCTGTTCAATATTCGGTTTTGTAATAATCGGAGATAAAAAATTATGTAAAGCTAGATAACAATTTTAATTAAACCTTAATGGGTGATAAGTCAATTTTGGTTTGAACAAGAATTATTGTAATTCTTTTTCTTCGGCAATTAGCTCTACAATCGCGGAATTTATTTATGCCTTTGTGGAATTTTTCCCCACCTAAACACCTATGACTGAACAAACAATTGGTCATAAGCAATAGCCTAAAGCTAAAGCTACAGTAAATATTCCTTCAATAATGGCAGATAATGAAAAAATAGGCTGTGAACTAACTGCCGGTCTAAAAACGTTCTGATATAACACTTAATCTGAACATTGAAACAGAAATAAACTAACAGCCCGTTTTCTTCTAATAAGTAAGGTGTGAAAAACCTACACATACAAGGCCAATAGATTTAGCCAGTTCACAAAAGGTCCACAATTTATTTTACCACATTGAATGCCCGGTCTTGGATGCCAGAACAAATATTTTGCACTTAACCGCATAGAATGGTGGATGCACAAAGGCGAATTTTGTTAGTAGTTTAGAATCTATGTGTATATATGTGTGTATGTGTTTGTGAAGCAGTTTTGAATGTGATAAAGATGTTTGTTGGAATGAAATAGTCTTTGGTGTTGAAAAGTATTTAGTTGTTCACTGTTGCTTGCTGTGATCAAAAAAAATTTAGACTAAAGTTCAATACTGTCATTACATTTTTTAAATTTATAACACTTAATATCACATTATGGCATTCAATTTCAAAAGTAATGCTCCATATAAGTTTTCACTAATTTTGCGAATTAGAATGAAGATATAGATAGATCATGTTTTATTGTGCACCATATACACAGTAATATTACAGAAACAAGAGAGATAGGCAGAATTTACAATATAATGTTACAATGGGCGAATACAATTATACGTACATACATAATTTTATAATAAACACAATATTCTTAGACATGATATTTTTTTTAAATCAGTTACGTACTTTATTTTTGTGGTTATTACGAGTAGTGAAAACAGCTTATTTATATGAATTCGAGGTACATTTTTACTATTACCTTAGTAAGTAAGTAGTGTAAATACCAGTATTTTTCTACAAAGCGTGTTCCGAGAAAATATGATTTGGTGTATTATTAAGTGTGGTGATTTCTTCATCTCCATTTTAAGCAACACCAGGCATCATTCTGGAAATTTCACAGAAGTTCTCTGGAATTTGGGATAGTAAATTCGTTTGTTTTATGTCGACTTGAATGATGCATAGGGGTCCCACCAAGATCTTAGGGTCCCAAGCCAACCTCACCTGCAAGTGGTGCACCTGCCGATCAACGGACGAGGCTCTGGCATACAAAATATCCCGATAAGCGGCAATAGGCTCGCCACCTATTACGTGGGATCAAAACACTGGCGAAAAGTGGGCGTTTAATATGCCTCTGCCTACCCCTTCGGGGAAACAGGCGTGAGTCTATGTATGTATGTATGTATGTGTTGAATGA
Organism: Euclidia mi; assembly: GCA_944739405.2. Classification (NCBI taxonomy): domain Eukaryota; kingdom Metazoa; phylum Arthropoda; class Insecta; order Lepidoptera; family Erebidae; genus Euclidia; species Euclidia mi. The sequence continues at coordinate 164,883 of CALYKY020000196.1, forward strand.
TTACTTGTAAAAGCGTGGGAAAGAAACAAGTTATTCGGTATTTTATCATGGTTTAGTTTATCGGCAAATTATTACTGTATTTTTTACAAAAGTTAGTTTCTCTTAGGATTATTTCAAGTGAAGTCAGGTAAAAGTAAGTTTTTTTGTAGTAAGTACGCGAACACGAAAAATAGAAGTAAAAAGCAAAATATACCGAAAGTCATTATGAGGGTCCACAGAATAACTGTAAAAACGTAACCTATAGGTACAAATAGATAAGCTACTTAGAATTCCATTTACAACTATTGCGACAGTTCTTAAGAAGTTCCAAAGAAAACGAAAGTATGGTTTGGAAAATACATATGACTGACAAAAACTAGAGAAAATGACTGCCCCTTTTTTGTTGACAAACTACCTCGTTGGTCTCGCGGAATAAATGTGCGCGTGGGATTGGGAGGTCTTGGGTTCGATTCCCGGGTCGGGCAAAGTGTTATGGGGTTTTTCCGTTAGGAAATTCTCAGTAGCAGCACGGAGTCTGGTAATGTGCCCGGTACGGCAATAGGCTCGATCCCTATTACGTGGGACCCAAAAATTCATGGCGAAATGTGGGTGTAATATTACACCTCTGCCTACCCCCTCGGGGATACAGGCATGAGTCTATAAAAAAAATATCAATAAACTTTGTCCTTTTCCTCTTCAAAGCATATCAAAGAAGAAAGAAGTCTCTACAAAGACAGGAGTTAAGGCTGTAGCTCATGTGTAAGGGACAAGGGTGTAAAATATTACTCATATATGCTGCGCTTATAACGTTACTTGACTTGCCATTTGTTATATATATCTATATAAAGGGAGTAGATAATGAAGTAAAGCAATGTTTGTAACGGTCACCATTTGGATGATTTTCAGCCTGTTGGAATATTACATAAAATATACATTTGAGTGGTTTTCGAAGTGTTACGCTACTCGAAAATCTCTGATTTATGGTCTTAATCGAATAATGTGACTATTATAAGAAGCGGCATGCGCTTATCTTGGACGTAAAAAAAAAAAAAAAATATCTTTTGGATCTTTTCACTGAATATGTGAAAATTTTAAAATTTTAAATTAGTTTTTAAGTCTCAAAAACGCTACATCAGAGCAATCTGTAATATAGTTTCTACTGAGATATGTAAACCACACTTATAAAAACACTAACAATGCCATCAATATTTAAACTTGAAACACCATTATTTGTTAAAATAAAATGGTCAAAATTCTCAAAGGTCACTAGTAGGCGCAGATTGGATAAACTTCATATGGTTCAGGCTAAAACCACTCTATATCATAACAGCATATTTGTGATGGCACCGAAGATATTCAATAAGCTGCCCAAATGTATTCAAATGCAGAAAATTTACAGATATTTAAAAAACTTAAAATTAATTTCTTATAAATAAGGCATATTATTTTGTTAACGAATATCTCAATGATAAAATAATGTAATAATAAATTTTGTAATTTTAATATTGACAGTCCTATTTCTTTTTACATATATATTATTTGAATTTAATGTTACTTTGTATTTTACTTTAATTGTATTATTCAACATGAAATTATTATACAACCATTAGTTTTAATTGAACATTTATTATTAGTACACCACATAATGTGTTAGGAAGAAGTGGTACTTTAAAATAATTGTAATTTTAATATTGACATTACAATTTTTTTTTGTATGTAATGTTAGTCTGACATGTATATTGCTTTAATTATCTAAAATAGTGATATATAGTATTATATTAACTTATCCTTTATTGTTTTCATTGCAACTATTAGTATTCGAGTAATTGGCACTATATTATTTTTTATTATAAGTAATTAGTATACTACCATAATTTTTATCGAACATTTATTATTTGTACACCACATAATGTGGTAGGGTGTAATGGTACTTTAAAATAACATTAAGATCTGTATCTGACCTATATTCTACAAACAAAGTATTATGATTATGAAATTTTAAACTATAAAGTGCACAGTTTAATAGCTAAACTCATATTTATAAAATAGGGTTATATGTTACTGGTAAATATGTGATTATTTTCTTATATGTTTCTCCAGTCGATTTTTGATGTAACATGAAATAGGGATGTTTTATAAAGAAACTACATATTTACAAAACTTTTCTCATAACTGGCTTCTATCTGACCTTAATGTTGTAGTAAGTTCCAGTTTACGTTGCTTATAATACAACTTTTTTTTATAGTATTAGGCGGCACACGAGCAGACGGATTGCCTGATGGTAAGCAATTACCGCCGCCCATGGACACATGCAATACCACAAGAGTCACAAGTGCGTTGCCGCCCCTTGGGGTTGGGAAAAGGGATAGGATAAGGAGTGGGATGGAGGAGAAGGAATAGGGGATAGGGCCTCCGGGACTCTCACTCACCGAACGAAACGCAACAGTTTAGGTACTGTTACTTTACATCGATTTTCTGTGTGAGGGTAGTACTTCCCCGGTCGAGCCGGCCCATTCATGCTGAAATCAGCAAGGCTCTACTACCGTGAAACATGATACATAAAGTATTCTGGAGCTCTCTGTTGCTCTAAATTGCTGATTTAATGTTGTGACGTCCAATATCTCACAGTTTCTTAACGGCTTGCTTGCCCGTGTTATATGGCATATAACAAAATTCAAACACTAAATTGCCCGTGTTATATGGCATATAACATCGCATCTCAGTCTACTTTGCCCGTGTCATACTGTATATGACATGGCTCCCGCTGTCGAAAGAGTGAAATATACTCGTCTCTGTCGCTCTAGGGCTTAGTTTGTATTATGTATCTCGTTTCTACGTTAAATTTCCCGTCATACTAATCCCAGTCGAGTTTCGACTCCATAGAGAAATTAAAAAAAAAAAACGTTCGTTGTCAATGTTGTCATTGAGTGTTGAGTCGGTGCGGAATGTGCGGAATGTGTGAGTGTATTTGTACTGTTTTTTCTGTTAAATTTAGTTTTATTCTTTAAGATCTATTGTGTTTATCAAGGTATGTAAATAACTAACACGTATATGTAATAATTCCAGCATGAAATATAAGATTTGACTTTTTTCGAGACCTTAAGTAGATTTTGGCGCGCAACAGTGATTTTACTGAGAGCATGGGAACTGTTTCAGAAATGTTCATATTACTCAGAAGTGGTGAATGCTATCCGTATGATTTCTTTTTGTTTTAAAAGAATATGAGACTACTTATTTAGTGTTTATTTATTTGTATGTTTTAAACTGTTATTTGTGCATTATATGGCCTTATCAAATTTAACATAAATTACGCCGCGCGGCGCCAGGTAATGGTTTGGAATCAGAGGCCTGTAATTCATAAATATGTATAAACAAGTGTACTTTTTTATTTTTATCTTATTATCTAATATATAAGTAACGTAATTAAATATTAAAAACGATATGTCACCGCTTTAAGTTTTGAAGTATGAACTTATAAATACAAAGCGAGCTCTAAAACGCGCTATCTCAATTTCAAACGATCATCACTCGACACCAGAGTCGTAATCTAAATAAACAAAGATAACATTGTATAGTTAGTTTCATAACAAACATAAATAATATAACACTTGACAACCTTTCAAAACAAATTGAGTCACAAGGACCGATTGTGTGGAACCCGACCCGCGCGCCGAGGCGATAAAAACGCGCGGGCATTTGATCGTTATCGCTTTCAAGTGGCTGGGCAGAGGGGCCGGCGTGGGTTGCGGCGCGGAGCAATCAAGCGGTTAAGATGAAAGTCTTTTATACCAGTGTGTTGCCGTTGATCAGAAGACGCAGTCACTAAAAAGCGATGCAGAGAGTCATGCTCGGCGTTTCCCTATGAGACCGAATTTGAAATGAGTAGTTTCCCAGGAGAACCAAAGTGACCGACGTAGGCCTCCGAATAAGCCAGCTCGGAATGGGCGGTAATCACCTACCTTCAGGCGACCCATCTCATATTGCCTTCTATCACATAAAAATGTAGGTGTTAGAATTATGATCATTCAGTTAATAGCCTTCATATCATCTAGATCTTCTCATTCTTAAGCTGGCACCTCAAAGCACATGTAGCGGTTGCTACCAATTATATACAAAGCGCACTATTGTGCTGACGTGGTTCAGCAGTCGTCATCCCGCACCATAACCCAACACATGTTTTACTTATATTGCAGGTATATCACTAGATATTTACTTCACAAAACGCACACAATCTGTAACAAAATAGCAAAGCAAAATACACTTTCATGCACTCAAACAATAATATTCATTTCACAAATTCATTGTTTTCAACGTCACCGCTAGCACACACATCTTCTGGCGAGAATACATCTCATTTCAGATAACCTTCATCTTTTGTTAATGATTTAAAACCTTTATACAGCGATACATTATAGTCTTTACGCCAACAAAGAATTGTGGTTACAATGTATCCTTTTGAACTTCATCCTTTGAATACAACAATGGGTTGTCGATGTAGAAACAGTATGGGTTTACGTTTACCCGAGACATTCCTGTTTCGACAATGGCTAAACAAATTGGCGGTTCGTAATTTTGTTTGTTATTGTTTGGTTTAGTTTAACTATTTATAGGAACTTGAGCTGTTACACTAAAAATATAGTTCAAATAAATAAATAGATATACATTCGAAATATGAAATATTGTATGGAATCTTAACGTTTGCTTGAATATTTAAAATTATAAATTAAACAGTGAACACAACCGTGAAGATGCAATTGAAAATTCCATGTTAATATTAATTAACGATTTTGTAGGTTTTATATTATAAATGTTTAATACTATTTTGTAGTGCCATGTCAGGTATAACCTTTTATTCAGCTCTTGAGTCATCATTTTGATAAATAGAACGTTATAGAACTTCACGACATTGAGATTGATTAAAGTCCAAGTAAAATTTACCATTTAAAATGGAATTGGCCACAGGATAGCCTTGCGGCACTCTATGATTAGTACTTTTAAATACAGCAAAATTTCAAATTAATTATATTCAGCACTCAATAGGCAACATATTTCAAATAGTTTGTTATTTACACAAACGAGCGCATTGACCTATTTTGTGTTACATAAATAAAATAATCGGGTTTGAAAATGTTTAGCACTTGGTATATATAACAAGCACATGTAGAAATTGTTATCATTTAATATATATTTGTTTACATTAAAAACGTTTATATTTACTTATTTAGTAACTAAAATATATAATTAATGTTATTTTGATAAATTTTCTTTGTTATTGTAATTAATTATTGCCTGAGTACCGTCATTTGCTTACTCAATTTGTTTTTAAGTTTCATTGATTAACTTACTTTTTGTATCTAATATAAATGACTGATACTTATTTACTGCAATACTTCATTATTAAGCTTTTTATATTTTTTTATTTTATTTAAATATCTCACTTACATAAATACTACTAACATAATTATTACTGGTATGGGATATGTGATATACAAAAAACCGTTTGTGCATAAAAAATATTCCCATACTAGTACCACAGTATACAGTACGCTTAGAATTATCAGTGTTTGTGTTTATTATTTTAATATTTGTCTGTGTATTTATTTGTTTTTTGTATTTGTTTTTAGCGATATCGAAATGAACCTTCAGCGCGATAATTTTCATCAGCTGAGGTAAGTGTTCTAGGCCTCCCGCAAGGTGGACCGACGATCTGGTTAATATCGCGAGAAGCGGTTGGATGCGGGCGGCTCAAAATCGTTCTGTGTGGAGAACCTTGGGGGAGGCCTACGTCCAGCAGTGGACGTCTCTAGGCTGACATGACATGATGATGAGGTAAGTGTTCATCCTTTAACTATGATTATGATTTTTTAATAGATTTATAGTAAAAATAAACAGAAAAAGAATCTTAAAATATATCACCCTACAGTAACTGCTTGAACGCATATAATTTTACTATTTAACAGAATAAATGTATTTTATACAATTTGTTTAGCATGGTAAATGTTTCAAAACAAATAATTTATCATTAATATACTTGCTCATTGTTTATCATACATACATACATAGACTTACGCCTGTTTCCCGGAGGGGTAAGCAGAGACTACGGAACGCCATTTGCAACGATCCTGACATATCTCTCTTGCTTCATTCACTCCCTTCATTGTTTATCAATGTACATGTATTTTGTAAACTTAATATTAGAGTACCCGATTTTCAGTGATGTTGTTAGATAATTTAAAAAAAGCCATTTACCAGTAAGGGGCATTTAAAGATATACACCAAATATATTTTTATCTGACCTGGTATATTGCTTTGATTCAGGAAACCCAGAGTAAAAAAATATCCACATTGCAAGTATTTTAAATACGTTTGTAGTCGTTTTTTGATGCCAAAGCAATCAAAGTGGTGCAGAATGGAGATGTATAAAAAATTGTAAATGACTGTAATAATAATAATAACAACAACTACTACTACTATAATAATAATAACGACTATTAGTAATAGGTAATAGTTATTTTCACATCTCCTCTCCAATAAACTGCTATGTGCAGTATGTTTTTAAAAAAATCGGGCAAGTGCGAGTCGGACTCGCTGAAAGAGGCTTCTGGAAAAAGGGTACAAGGTGCGTAACCCTAAAAACCGAGGGCAGTCCCTCGGTTTTTAGCACTTTCCAGTCTTGAATATAAACAGCTTAGAAGTAGGGATACATGCTCCTACAAAGTCATATAGCCCATTAAACACTTCTTCTCGCACTGTCGGAAAGATGCAGCCTGCTAAGCCGCTTTACTCTGAGCAGCTTTTCTCTTCACCATTACGGAAGTAACCAGACTTACATAACCAAGGCGATACTATTACCATACATTCGTTTCAGAATAGGCCGCACCTATTCTGCAACGACTTTATGTAATAATATTTTTATGTAACAACTTAGAACCTAGCTGATCTAGTTTCTAAATATCCTAAATACCTATCATAGAACAATTAACTACAAAACAGAATTGGAAAAATGTATAAAAAATTACTACGTATGACTTCCTAAATATTCTTTATCAATGATAAACTCCTAACGCGAACTGCATAATGGCGTGCCAAGATTATCATTTAACCTTTGCACCAACTTTGCTCTTAAAAATAAGTTACACTTTCGGTTTAAGGTAAGACAAGGTACGAGTAACATGTTGCCTCCAAGACATTTCAATTAAGATAAGTAAATTAGTTTTGTTTTCAATTAAGTTTAGCTTACACTACTAAGCTTAAAACGTTTGCTAGGCACGTTTAAAGAGTTAGTTTACAGTACCCTTTTTCATCAAAAGGTTAGAAAGGATAATTAAATTTAAGAAATATTTCTGTTTTACTCTAAAGCCAAGAAAATAGTATGAAACCCGAGCTGGCGGAACTGAATCATAGCATACTATTACGATATTTTTATTTAGTTCCTTAACCGCTTGACCGCTAGCGCCAATTCGCCGAATTCACTTGACCGCTCACGTTCTAAACAAAATGTCGCGCCGCCGCTCGCCAGATGGGCGCGCTAACATAAACATTTCAAAAAATCAAAATAAAAATCAAAATCATTTATTCATCTAGGCCACAAAGTGACACTTATGAACGTCAAAATTTAAGTTAATTACTTAATGATTCTACATTTACATTTACTGCCACGTTCGCAATGCAATAGGTAGAACCACGAGAAAGAACGGGCAATAAAACTCATGGCCACTCTTTTCAAACAAATATAATGGTGGTACATTTTATTTTTGTAAGGAGCTGCAACTGTTTCACATTGTAGACATCTACTAGTAAAATTTTTAGTAGCTATTGATATCATACTCAAGCAGTAAATGATGTTCATATGGTAAACCTCCCAAAGTAAATATGGTGAAACAGGAGCATCCACTTACGTCTTTTTAATGTAGGCAACTCGCGAACATGGTCAGAACTATGGTAGAAGTGAATGAAGCAGAAAGTAACGGTATTATGAAACCAAAGCAATCGACAATCTATTAGTTAGCCCATGACCACGAGTTACCCACATTTTACAAATCCGCAAAGTTATAATGAAAGTGTGGAACATGAATGCAAAATATAGTATGAAATGAGAATATCGTAATTAACTACACTATAAAATAAAACTACTAATTATTGACCTAGTCAAAAGCGAACAACTACTTCCAAGCGCTCCTGTCATCAAAATAATCCTTCAAACTGTAATATGCCTTATTTATAAGATTCTTTTTAACTTCTGCCTGAAACGAACTAAATGGCAAGTCTAAAATATAAGTTGGTAATTTATTGTATATGCGAATACTGAGCCCAATAAAAGAGCTATGAGTTTTGTGCAAACGAAAATGCGGAACACATAATTTATGTCTATTTCTAGTATTGATATTGTGTCTGTCACTATTCATTTTATAAGAATTTATGTTAAGTCTTACATGCATAACACTGGCATAAATATATTGTGACGCTACAGTAAGAATACCAATAGTTTTAAATTTTTCTTTGAGTGAGACTCTTGTCTTTAACTGGTAAATGGCCCTAACTGCCCGTTTCTGCAATATAAAAATATTTTGGATATCAGCAGCTCTACCCCATAACAATATGCCATATGACATCACACTATGAAAATAACTAAAATAAACCAATCTAGCCGTATCGACATCTATCAACCTACGAACCTTCTTAACGGCATAAGCAGCTGAGCTAAGTTTCCCTGAGAGATATGTAACATGCGCACCCCATTGTAACTTCGAATCAAGTGTTAATCCTAGAAATAATGTGGATTCAGTTGTTTCGAGTACATCGTCATTTAAAACTATGTTAGGACCAAGATTTCTGACATTAGGCAGAGCAAACTTAACACATTTTGTTTTTTTGGGCATTCAATACTAGATTGTTTACATTAAACCATTTAGTCACTTGAATGAGTGCACTGTTTATTTCGTTAAAGTGTTCCTTATTTCTATCTTCTTTAAATATCAAAGAAGTATCGTCAGCAAACAGTACAACGTCACAAATGTTTCTCAAGTAAAAAGGTTAATCGTTTATGTAAACAAGAAACAAGAAAGGCCCTAGGATGCTGCCCTGTGGCACTCCTAAATCAACAGGTAAGCCACTGGATTTTGAGCCATTTATTTCAACACATTGGATCCTGTCACTTAAGTACGACTTAATGACATCCAATGCTTTAGTCTGGACGCCGTAATGTCTAAGCTTGCACAAGAGCGTCTCATGGCAGACACAATCGAATGCTTTCGAAAGGTCGCAGAACACACCAATAGCATTTTAGGAATTCTCCCAAGCACTGTAGATATGTTTGAGTAACGCTACTCCTGCATCTGTTGTCGAAAGACCCTTGGTAAAACCATATTGCTCACCATGAAGGAGGCTGTTTTGATTAAAATGTCTTAGTAGTTGCTTGAGTATGATCTTTTCAAAAATCTTACTAAAAGCAGGTAGTATCGATATTGGCCTATAATTACTAGGATCAGTCTTATTGCCGGATTTGAACAGAGGTATTATTCTACTATGTTTCATAAGATCTGGAAAACTGCCAGATTTAATACACTTATTGAATAAGTTGCTTAAATAAGGAGCCACTACATCAATTATACTTGTCAAAACCTTAACAGAAATGCCCCAGAGATCACCTGTATTTTTAGACTCTAAAGACTTAAAAGTATTTATAATATCGGTAGAACTAATACTATGAAATTTAAATATTACTTCACATTTTCCTACACTAGACTCTAATAGGTTTTCTGCGACTATAGCTGATGATTTTAATTCTCTAGTAGTAGTAAGTGGTATGCTAGCAAAAAAGTTATTAAATGTGTGTGCGACTTCTTGGTCATTATGAATTAATTTATCATTATCAAGAAGACTAAAACTATTACTTCTTAATGTTGTCTTACCTGTTGTTTCATTAATAGCTTGCCAGGTTGCCCTAACTTTATTCGAAGATTGTTTAATTTTATTCCTAACGAATATAGCTTTAGCTGTATTGCACACTCTTTTAAATATTTTAGAATAATTCCTAACATACTCAGTGAAGTTTAAATCAGAATTGTATTTTTTCATACCATACAACTCATACATTTTTGCTCTGCTTTTGTAAATACCCGCAGTAGCCCACTCATTAAAAGCTCGAGATTCCTTAATTACTTTCTCCTTAGTCTTAAAAGTATTCTGAAACGTGTTATTAACTATATTAAATAAATTGTTAAAATTCTTATTTGGCGAATCTATTTCTTTTAAGTCAGGATTCATAGTATTCATTCCAATCAATACTTTATTCCGGAATTCATTAAACTTATGCCTAGGTAATGGTCTAACCAACACTCTCTGTACGATGCTATCATTGTAATATGGAAACCTAGCTAATTGACCACAGTGATCCGAAGTTAATTCAGAAGTAACTACTCTATCTGAAACAATACAATTACTAAATATGTTATCAAGACAGGTGAAAGATGTTGCTGTGATTCTAGTTGGTTCAAGAAATAAATTTTTCAAATTAAATGATCTAAAAAGGTTTAAAAATCTACAAGTCATTATTGAATTTTCAAGAATGTTAACATTAAAATCACCACAAACTATAATCCCTTTCTTATTGCTCCTAATTTTACTAATTGCATCTTCCATAACAGATTCAAACAAATTAAAGTCACTTAATGGAGGACGATATACACATATAATAATATGCTGCTCAAGCTCAATGCATGACAGTTCCACCGTGCGTTCTGTAGACAAGCTAGCTATGTCTTTCCGTTCTTTACATATTAAACTGTTTGAAACAATAATCAATGATCCACCATGAATAGCTTGTTTCCTAGAGAAGGCACTGTGTACTGTGTATTGTGTGTTATTTATGAATTTAATCTGGTATTCTTTAAGCCAGTGTTCCGTAATGCACATAACTTTAATACTATGATTTTCTAAATATAAACCTAATTCTAAATCCTTGCCAGATAGACCTTGTATGTTTTGATGTGCTACAGTCAGTTCAATATGTCTACCCTTTGTCCTGTTCTTAAGTTTAAAGAACTTGTGTCAGTATTCTCAATAGAAGAATTATAAGGATAGGAACTATTTACAGAAACTAAATTCTTGGATACCCTACATGTACCTGTGTCATTTTGTATATTATATGCTAATAATTTAGCAACTTGTCTTTTATAAAATAGTGGCAGATACATAGTATCTTTAGTCAATGTAAAATTATTAATAAAATTATTGATGTCAAAAAATAAAACAAAATCCTTATATTGCCATGTCAAATTGTATAACATCAAGTTATGTTCATGAATATGTCTATTCATCATAGCGTTTAAACTATAAGCATAAGGCAAAGTCATACTAATAAATTTGCAATCATATGTTCTGTGAAGCGATAACATAACTTCTGTTAAATTAATTATATCTTTTTTAGTCACCATTTGACTATCACCGTATGAGATAATTATTGTGGACTCCCTATCAAATATTGTTGTATTTAATTTATCAATTAGATGTGAAAAAGAAGACTCTGGATAGCAATAATTAATAATATTGTGTTGTTTCAATTCACAATTTATTAAACTACCTAAGCCTAAACCTAACCTATCAGAGAACATATAAACTTTATTTGTGCCATTCCTACCTAAGGAAGACCTATCTTATGTATTATTTGCTAAATAATAACTTTTGTCAATATCAAAAATATTCTGAGACTCACAAGTGGGTATGGTTAATTTTATGCTATTTAGGCAAGTATTGGTGTTTGTCAAAGCTTTCACATACTCAAGATTTTGCCTACCTACCTGAGCTATCTCATCATATTTCCTAATATAATCCTGAACCTCATTTTGATATTGGGTGTTCATCCATTGAGACTGTAAAGAGGTAATTTGACCTTTGAGATCCCTAGTATGTTGATCATACAGCATTTTACTATTTATCAACTCTTTTTTTTTTTTTTGGTTTCGGGTTGGAAAATCCTCATGGAGTCCCTCCGCCCTGGGGGATGGGCGAAGGGGACTGTCAGACTCTTACTGACTAAAAACCAACCCGTGTGCCTCATGTACCCGTGTGTCGGAGGGTCGGGTTTCGCCCAAGCATACGTCGCAACCCCCCGACGGGTATCGGCCCGCCAGATGGCCAGGCGGGCCCCGACCAAAACCCCCTTTGCGGCGGATTAAGGTGTTGGGCTCCGCCGCCAAAACACCCAGCGGCCGCAGAGGATAGGGAGGACGGCAACGCAACACCGCATCTCCTCTTCCTCTGCGGCCCCACCGCGACGCATTGGATGGTGCGCCCCCATTTGGTCGCGGGAGATAGCGCGCGCGGCAACGCAACACCGACACGCCTCTCCTCCCGCGACCGCACCCGACTGCGAGGGACAGACAGAACTGTCCTCCGCACCCGCACCGTTGGACGCATCCTGCGCAGGCCCCGTCAAGCCCACGCGGAGCGTCCCCTCCTGGATCCCTCTTAGCTTCACCGCGGGTCACCAATCCACGGTTACTGAGCCCCCCCACCACGACAAGGTGGAGATCCCACGGGGGGGACTATTTATCAACTCTGTGTTGTACTTTTCTAAGTCTAATAACAATTCTGAACGCTCAGAAACTAAAACTTTATATTGCTGGGATGTTACTTTATTTTTCTTGTATTGTTTTAGGCTAAAGATTAGCTTCCTAATGTGTTTGTTTAGTTTATTATATTTTCTATGTCGTTTCAGGCCACTTGTGTTTAATTTAAATGGTTTAGTAGATCTGTGACCTAAGCTAGTACCTACAACCTCTGTATAAAGGTTCTGAGTTTTTCTACTGTTTAATTCCTCAACAGTCTGTTCTAGGGATTTAATATTTATTATAGATTGTTCTAAACAGCATTCAAGTTCCCTAATGCGACTCATAGACCATGAATGGCCATCATTGCTAGCGGTCAATAAATGTATTTCCTCCTGTAACCTATCTCGCTGGGCCAGTGTGTCCATATACTCAATATGGAGTTCTGCGAGCTGAGCCTTCAGGTTGGAAACCCTATTGTTGACAATCGTGATGTCCTCTTCACAGTCTGCACGCTCCTTCAGTAGGTGTATATTCTCCTCCTGGCACTTCTTTAATTCTATCAAGGTTATTCTCAGCTTGTTCTCTAGATCCTTCGCTGTGGCCTTCCGGGTCATCATAGTGCTCATTGTGGAATGGCTCATAGCCAAGGATACGCCAAACACCTATGGACAGAAAGATAAACAAGATGTCAGAAAAGAGATAAGTCAGTAATAGTAGGAGTTTATAGATATAGATAAATAAATAAATATATTTAAATAAATATTTATAGCTAGAAGGACAGTAGACAAATAACAGTAAAGGAAAAATATTATTGAAAGTAAAGGTGTTATTCAATTTTTAATTAATTAGGCAAAATATGTAGGTAGTAAATCAAAAATATAATCTTGGCAAATTTACTAATTTGTATCAATTTTTATATTATATTACTTATAAAGATATTATATATAGGGGCCTTGTTAAAGATATAAACACTTAAATAAATGTGAAGTGCAAGTGTAGTAGGTGTTTGTATGGGGCGTTTGTTCAGTCTTCGATTTTGCTTCCACGTCTTGTCAAGCAAAAGGAGACAGAAACTGTGCCAGTGTGTGATGGACGAAGCTCACGTTGGTGTGAGCCGAGTAAATGTGTGATGAGGAGTGTAAGTTAATACGTAAGATACTCCCCGGGTTTAAAAATGATTTCAAATCCGTCCGTTGACACCTGGTAGTAGATCTGTCCGCCAAAAACTGTTCGTATCGAGGTTTCAAACATCAAACTCAATGTCTTTCACAATTTTATGCACAGTATGATAACATAAATGATATTTAAGCATTTAATATTCATTTAAAATAAAATAAAACTTTTAAAATTACAGAGCTACGTAATTTTACGTCTGACGTTTACAGTGTTGCCAGCCAAAAAAAACATTTATTGTTGATAAGTCGGTAACATGAGTATGTTGAAGTGATGTTTTTCTTCAACCTTATAAATGACTTTCAAGTCGTATGAATTCTTTGTTGATATTTATTTTCTAATTTATTATACTTAGCAGCGAACATTGACTATCGTTGAAAAAACCACTTTGTGTATTTTAAACAGGATTATTTAAAAAAGTAAATATATGACATACATATTTTATGAGTTTTAACTGTAGAGGGATTCTATCTACACCGAAATAAATAAAAAAACGTGTATCATAGTATAAAAATATTTAATTACACGCATACGATAAGCACGTAATTACTTAGCAGTGAACATTGACTATCGTTGAAAAAAACACTTTGTGTATTTTAAACAGGATTATTTTAAAAAGTAAATCGATGACATACATATTTTATGAGTTTTAACTGTAGAGGGATTCTATCTTCACCGAATTAAATAAAAAAAACATGTATCATTGTATAAAAATATTTAATTACACGCATACGATAAGCACGTAATTACTTAGCAGCGAACATTGACTATCGTTGAAAAAAACACTTTGTGTATTTTAAACAGGATTATTTTAAAAAGTAAATCGATGACATACATATTTTATGAGTTTTAACTGTAGAAGGATTCTATCTACACCGAATTAAATAAAAAAAAAAACATGTATCATAGTATCAAAATATTTAATTACACGCATACGATAAGCACGTAATCACGGAGCGCGCGAAACAAAGAGTGGCATTTGACATTATTTTTTCGTTCCGGGTTAACGATTTTAAGACGCGCTTCGTATTTTTAGCATCAAGAAATGTTCAATGATTTGAATAGAACAGAGAAAAATAATTTAAAACATTACGTAATAGAAAGAAACAGTCAATTCAGACCGAGTATAGCGCTGTAACCAAAAAGGGAAAATAGTCTCTTGTGCGCGGTCTACGGCATTTCAAAAAAGGAAGAATAGTCACTTGTGCGCGGTCAAGCGGTTAAGGATGGCAAACTAAATAATCGATTTGTACGTATTTACATGTAAGTTTTAATTCACGTGTTGCTCAATAGATCTTTTTAATACGTTCTTTGTTTTGATACTTACCAATACTAGATAAGATTGAAATTTTAGTAAGTGTTGATTTTTGCGTATTAAACCTAATTCGTTTAGTGATTTATAAAACATAACGCCACTGTGCTCGATCAACCCTTTTCGACTACCTCGGACTATCTATCAATGACGTCGATATTTATTACAATTCCACATTTGTATTAAAGTATATTTTTAACAATATCTGGTTCGGCGTTACACCGAAACCGAATGTTCCTAGTCGATTTGGGAAAACTATTAATATGGTGGACTGTAGGATGGCGGTTCTTTTCGACTAGGAAGTGAGGACGTGAAAAGGTGTTGTGGTTAGGAGCCTCTTACCTTGCTCGGCAGTCCTTTTCTTCTCAGAAGAGCAGTCTCTTGGTGTCTTCGGGAATTCTGAAGCTGCTTGAATCACTCCACTACACAAATCACTTTCACTCGCGAGCGGTTTTGTTGAGTTTTGTATAAGCAGTAATAATTATATATAGCGGTGCGGATTGCGGAACGCGGCGGACATGAGTTTTCGAGCGTCTAGAATCTTCCATTCTTTCTTTCGTCACCGTTGAGCAGGGCAGCCAATAGCGAGGCATTTTGGGATGGGATTCATGAAAAGGATCGCTCGGATTGGCCGAGCAGCGACGAACCATTGAAGTTGACATAATTAACTAGCAATTGAAAGGATAGATGGCGCTACCATATCCCCCCGGCCCTAAAGGGTTGCCTTTAAAAAAAGAAATAAAATTGAACATAGCTATGTTGGGTGTACTACCGCATAACCCATCAATAGGCTAAGACAGCGATATGATAATAAAATTAATCTAAATTAACTTAAGCAAAAGTTACAAACGCAATTATAGCGAAAACTACAAACTAAATACTAAACTAAGAGGTAGATCCAACTTCAGGCTAGATCTCACTGAGTTGGAAGCGGACAGAGACGTACAACAGAGCGCACGTAGCTCCCCTGCGCGGTTTTCACGGTAACAACGCGGTTTGTACCGTCCTTGGAAGTATGCAGTTTCTCTACGATGGCTAACGGCCATGAAAGCGGCGGAGCATTATCGTGTATTATGACGACCAACATACCCTCCTGTATAGGGGATGCAGGACTATTCCACTTGGATCTAGCCTGAAGCTGGTGTAGATATTCCGCACGCCAGCGCCGCCAGAACGACTGCACGAGTTTATCCAGCAGAGTATGTCTCTGGAGCAAGCTTGAAGAGTCTGCTTCAGGATCCAGAAATGACGATAATGGCACTGTGTTCATAAAATGTGTAGGGCTTAATGCGGATGGTTCTGCAGGGTCACTACTCAATGCCGTGAGCGGACGCGAGTTGATCAGTGCCTCGACTTGTGCAAGGACAGTTAAAAGCTTTTCGTAAGAGAGGATCTGTTGACCTATAACTTTGAAGAGATGCGTTTTAATTACTTTGACCATGCCTTCCCAACACCCACCAAAATGTGGTGATGCTGGTGGAATGAACTTCCAGTCAATATGATCTATGGAAAGTTTTTCCTAAAGACGAGTACGATAACCCGCGACGTGATTGAAACAAGTAATGGGAAAAAGTTCAATCAATTTACTAACGCGGTTGGCGACAAAAGTCTGCCAGCGGTGAGGAGATGAATAAATCCAAGCGAGCACTACTTTGGAGTCAGAAAATGCGTATATTCTATTAATAGAGTAGTGGGGCAAAACTGTGTCTTGAACCTTGCGGAGCAAATGAGACAGCAGAAGGGCCGCGCACAACTCCACTATCGCAACCAAAATGGTTTTAATATAGGAATTTAGACTATCGTGGTCACTATAATTACTTTTTAATTTTATTTTCAAAATGGTTTTAACAGGCGAGACCTTAGACTTGGCACAAACTAACTGCACCGAGTAGTTAGAACCAATGCGGACTTGCAGATATACGACTCCGCCGTAAGCACGCTCGCTGGCGTCAGCGAAACCTATTAAGTTGATGGTACATCCATCTACCAACCCAAGATGACGTGGAATATTAATTTGATTGAGCGCGGTAAGCTCAATACAAAACTGGCCCACTAACAGCATAGTGCGTTTGGTGCACTCATCATCTGGCGGTGAGACGTTAAACCAAAAACCATCACAGGATTGATCCCAGCGCAAACCGAGAACTTCATGCGGTACAGACCTCTCAAACTCAATGTCTGGAGAAGCCCTATGAGAATCCGGTATGCGTGCGAGAACCTCCTTAGAGCTACTTGTCCATTTGACAAGATCAATTTGGCCTCGCTTGAGAAGCCGAATAAGCTCCTCACAAAGCGAAACCGTTAGCGGAGCAGATACGACACCACAGGCAACTGCATCCATACACAAAGCGAAAGCGTAGTATAGTATAGTGTAGCGTAGCGTAGCTTAGCATAGCATAGCGTAGCATAGCATAGCATAGCATAGCGTAGCATAGCGTAGCATAGCGTGGCATAGCGTAGCATAGCGTGGCATAGCGCAGCATAGCGTAGCATAGCATAGCATAGCGTAGCATAGCGTAGCATAGCGTAGCATAGCGTAGCATAGCGTAGCATAGCGTAGCATAGCGTAGCATAGCGTAGCATAGCGTAGCATAGCGTAGCATAGCGTAGCATAGCGTAGCATAGCGTAGCATAGCGTAGCATAGCGTAGCATAGCGTAGCATAGCGTAGCATAGCGTAGCATTGCGTAGCATAGCGTAGCGTGGCATAGCGTGGCATAGCGTAGCATAGCATAGCATAGCATGGCATAGCATGGCGTAGCGTGGCATAGCGTAGCATAGCGTAGCATAGCGTAGCATAGCGTAGCATAGCGTAGCATAGCGTAGCATAGCGTAGCATAGCGTAGCATAGCGTAGCATAGCGTAGCATAGCGTAGCATAGCGTAGCATAGCGTAGCATAGCGTAGCATAGCGTAGCATAGCGTAGCATAGCGTAGCATAGCGTAGCATAGCGTAGCATAGCGTAGCATAGCGTAGCATAGCGTAGCATAGCGTAGCATAGCGTAGCATAGCGTAGCATAGCGTAGCATAGCGTAGCATTGCGTAGCATAGCGTAGCGTGGCATAGCGTGGCATAGCGTAGCATAGCATAGCATAGCATGGCATAGCATGGCATAGCATGGCGTAGCGTGGCATAGCGTGGCATAGCGTGGCATAGCGTAGCATAGCATAGCATAGCATGGCATAGCATGGCGTAGCATGGCGTAGAATGGCGTAGCATAGCGTAGCATAGCGTAGCATAGCGTAGCATAGCGTAGCATAGCGTAGCATAGCGTAGCATAGCGTAGCATAGCGTAGCATAGCGTAGCATAGCGTAGCATAGCATAGCATGGCATAGCATAGCATAGCATAGCATGGCATAGCATAGCATAGCGTAGCATAGCATAGCATAGCGTAGCATAGCATAACATAGCATAGCTAATTAGTCCTTTATCTTACACACAGTTTTAGCACCCACCTTGATCTCTTGAAGAACAGAACAACAACAAGACGTAATACAATGAGAAGCATGTAACGTAGGTACGGTACTCATAATCACATTCCCAAATAGCGTCTCAATAGCGGGCAGTAAATCATATCGCTCACTACGTACTATTTTAGTTAGTAGCAAGTGCGGAAATATTGAAGCTCCGATCAAAAGATCAATGCCTGCCGGATTCGCAAACTCCGTGTCTGCCAGCGGCAATGATTCGAGGTGAGTGAGTGATGCTACGTCTACATTAGCGTTCTGCAATGCGTCCGTGATAAGTTCCACGATAAGCGAAGAAATTTTAAAATCAATATTTGTTCAAACATGAACATGACATTCTTGGCATTCCAACACACATCCAACTTATCACCGAGGAAGATGCGTGATATTTTAAGATCATGTAATTTATCACGTACGGCGGTCGGCTCAGACATGCTGCATCGGCACAATACACCGACGGCACACAACTAAATACGTATATATGTGTATATAGAATAAGTTTAGTATATAAGATTATAGTTTTAAGAAATAAACCAGTCACAAGTTCACTCCCGGCTTGGACTCATACCCTACCCCACACCTCTCACTGCGGCCAAGACACCCTTAGCCGTCACCATGATCGGTCTTGTGAGTCTGCTCGACCGGCAGTGAGATAACCCACTCCGCTACACCTTAATCCTACCCACTTTCCGTCTGCCGCAGGTCTCCCGGCGACAGATATCCCGGCCCAGGGATCCCAGGGACTGCTAGGGAACTAGGGATTAGGGTTGTATACGCGACAGTCTGTGTGACCACAGTGTACACGGCCTCGCTATACAATATACCTAACAGGGGTAGGGTAGCACTAGGGAGATAGGGAATAGGTGGACTTGGTTACTGCGACGGTAGCCAAGTTGAGGGATACTACTACAACAAGGGAATAGGAGGACTTGGTTACTGCGACGGTAGCCAAGTTGAGGGAAACTACTACTACTACAAGGGAATAGGTGGACTTGGATACTGCGATGGTCCCAAGTTGAGGAAAACTACTACTACAACAAGGGAATAGGTGGACTTGGTTACTGCGACGGTAGCCAAGTTAAGGGAACTACTACTACAACAAGGGAATAGGAGGACTTGGATACTGCGACGGTACCAAGTTGAGGGAAACTATTGCTACAACAAGGGAATAGGAGGACTTGGTTACTGCGATGGTACCAAGTTGAGGGAAACTACTACTACAACAAAGGAATAGGAGGACTTGGTTACTGCGACGGTAGTCAAGTTGAGAGAAACTACTTTTACAATTGCTACTACTACAACTAATACTACTGTTAAATAAGGGAAGGAATATAATTTCTGGAGGGGTGGAGAACATGCAATTGTATAACAAAAAAACCGGTCAAGTGCGAGTCGGACTCGCGCACCGAGGGTTCTGTACAAACCTGTAGGTATATAAGTAAAAGTTCACCAGTCATAGCTATGGTATTTTTATTGCCAAATGAAATCCATAACATTACAGTATGGAAAGCTGGAGGAGCATAAATTAAAGAAAAAGGGGTCTTTGTCGTTTGTAATCAGTCATCCTTTATTTTATATTAACACTAGCTGACCCGGCAAACGTTGTTTTGCAATTTTTTTTCTTTTTTTTTCTTTTAAAAATTGATGTTGGCCGATTCTCATAGATACCGGATAAGCACAAAAAATTTCATCAAAATCGGTCAAGCCGTTTCGGAAGAGTATGGGAACGAAAACTGTGACACGAGAATTTTATATATTAGATATATCGCTTATTTTATAATATAACTTAAATTTCTATACCAGCCTTGCAGCAGCCTTGCAAAAGTCTGCTGATGAATAATGGTAAGATTTTTTATCAAAGTTATTGATTTACAAAGTTTTTAGGGACTATAAGAAATCTTTTACAAAAATAATTATAAAGTACAGAATAATTAGCAAAAAGGTTTGAAGACTATGTAATCATTTGAAATCTCAATCTCAATCAGCCTATCGCAGTCCACTGCTAGACATAGGCCTCTTCCAACACGCACCACGGCATACGGTCCTCAGCCTTCCGCATCCTTTATCTGGGCTATAAGACGTTGCTTCGTACCAAATTTCAAGATTTTGAGTTCACGGGAAGTACCCTGTAGGTTTTGATTCCCTTGCGAGTAGTCGCGAGTTTGAAAATATGCTTATATTGCTCTTTCTTTTGATTGCGTTGACATAGAAGTTTGATTTTGTTGCAGCCTAACGGTGTTATATACTTGAGTATTTGATATGAATTTCAATTTAATACCTCCACTCTTTCAAGAGAAAGGGGTAGTAACTTTAAATTTATTAAAAATATTTTTCTTATATGATGTAACTAAATATTTATGGTTCTCGCAATTTTTCCTTTATATGTGCTATAAGGCGTTGCTTCGTACCAAATTTCAAGATTCTGAGCTCACGGAAAGTACCCTGTAGGTTTTGATTCACTTGCGAGTAGGCGCGAGTTTGAAAATATGCTTACATTGTTCTTTCTTTTGATTGCGTTGACATAGAAGTTTGATTTTGTTGCAGCCTAACGGTGTTATATACTTGAGTATTTGATATGAATTTCAATTTAATACCTCCACTCTTTCAAGAGAAAGGGGTAGTAACTTTAAATTTATTAAAAATATTTTTCTTATATGATGTAACTAAATATTTATGGTTCTCGCAATTTTTCCTTTATATGTGCTATAAGGCGTTGCTTCGTACCAAATTTCAAGATTCTGAGCTCACGGAAAGTACCCTGTAGGTTTTGATTCACTTGCGAGTAGGCGCGAGTTTGAAAATATGCTTATATTGTTCTTTCTTTTGATTGCGTTGACATAGAAGCTTGATTTTGTTGCAGCCTTACGGTGTTATATACATGAGGAGTATTTGATTGAATTTCAATTTAATACCTCCATGCGTTCAAGAGAAAGGGGTAGTAACTTTAAATTTATTAAAAATATTTTTTTAATGCTGTAACTAAACATTTACGGTTTTCGCAATTTTTCCTTTATAAGTGATATAAGACGTTACTTCATACCAAATTTCAAGATTCTGAGTTCACGAGAAGTACCCTGTAGGTTTTGATTCACTTGCGAGTAGGCGCGAGTTTGAAAATATGCTTATATTGCTCTTTCTTTTGATTGCGTTGACATAGAAGCTTGATTTTGTTGCAGCCTTACGGTGTTATATACCTGAGTATTTGATATAAATTTTAATTTAATACCTCCACGCGTTCAAGAGAAAGGGGTAGTAACTTTAAATTTATTAAAAAAACATTTTATATGCTGTAACTAAAAATTTACGGTTTTCGCAATTTTTCCTTTATAAGTGATATAAGACGTTGCTTCGCACCAAATTTCAAGATTCTGAGTTCACGTGAAGTACCCTGTAGGTTTTGATTCCAATGCGAGTTTGAAAATATGCTGCAATTTGCAGGATATACGGCTGTATCTTTTGATTGCGTTGGATTAGAAGTTTGATTTTTTTACAGCTGTGTGGAACCGTAGATTCGAGTATTTAGTATAAATTTCAGTTTGATACCTCCACACATTCCTGAGAAAAAGGGTCTTGACAGACGGACGGACAACAAAGTGATCCTATAAGGGTTCCGATTTTTCCTATCGAGGTACGGAACCCTAAAAATGATTACAATTGCGTGTTGACTAAATATATATATATTTTTTTTTTTGAATACATATGTACCTACCGATTAAGTTCTTAACATTTCCCCCGCAACGATCGCCTTAAGACTCTACAGCATGCAACGAGGTCAACTGTCGCTGCCAGGGTTGCATCGCACGTGGCCTACAGCCAGCCAACCGAAGCCGTCAAGAAAACAACTCACCAGTGAACAACCAACTACCGATGCAGATGAAGTTGAGCTGAACCCTACGCCAGACACCCGCCAGAATGTTCACGCCTGAACATAAGAACTTTCTAGAGCCTGCCCCGGAGAGACGCTAGAATGTTCACGCCGGAACATGACCTTCCTGAAGCCTACGCCGAAGAGACGCCAGAATGTTCACGCCTGAACATAAGAACTTTCTAGAGCCTGCCCCGGAGAGGCGCTAGAATGTTCACGCCGGAACATGACCTTCCTGAAGCCTATCCCGGAGAGACGCCAGAATGTTCAAACATGAACATGACATTCTTGGCATTCCAACACACATCCAACTTATCACCGAGGAAGATGCGTGATATTTTAAGATCATGTAATTTATCACGTACGGCGGTCGGCTCAGACATGCTGCATCGGCACAATACACCGACGGCACACAACTAAATACGTGTATATGTGTATATAGAATAAGTTTAGTATATAAGATTATAGTTTTAAGAAATAAACCAGTCATTAGCTCACTCCCGGCTTTGACTCATACCCTACCCCTCACCTCTCACTGCGGCCAAGACACCCTTAGCCGTCACCACGATCGGTCTTGTGAGTCTGCTCGACCGGCAGTGAGAAAACCCACTTCACTACACCCTAAATCCTACCCACTTTCCGTCTGCCGCCTTAGGTCTCCCGGCGACAGATATCCCGGCCTAGGGATCCCAGGGACTGCTAGGGAACTAGGGATTAGGGTTGTATACGCGACAGTCTGTGTGACCACAGTGTACACGGCCTCGCTATACACTATACCTAAAAGGGCTAGGGTGGACTAGGGAGTTAGGTTAGAGTTAGATCTAAAATAGGGATATGTATATCATAAGATAGGTTAGGCTAGATATAGGAACCAGTAGGCTTAAATTAGGATAAGTCTAGGTTTAGGTACGTGCAAGCTTAGGGCTATACTTAAGAGCTATCGAAGGTTAGGCCCTAACTTGTACAATATTCCTATCAAAACGCGAATGTATTTTAATATCTACGGAACCCTTGCAGTGTTTTTCTGACCCGCCGATTCTTTTGACCACTGAACTATTATTTCTAAAGTTATTCCACAATCTGAGGCGTTTGAAACATTCCAATGTTATTCAATTGGCCTGAGACGCGCTATCGAGTAGACAACGTACCATGTGCAGCGACCCATTAACATCATAAACGATAACTTGCGCTGTCGCTAACAGTACCGTCTTAGACGCCGAACACTGCGTTTTGGCCCTGTGCGGATCATTATAGATGCGCGAGTGCCGTCCTCGCGTGCGCGTCGCCCGCGCGATGGATGTCGTACACAACGATATTTCATTCTGAATCGTGGGAGGCGCAGTTATCGTAGCCTGCACCTGCGACGTAAGTGTGTCAAGGTTAGCGGCTTGGCTTGACAACGGACTACTTTTATCAAAGTGCAACAATGAGTGGTGTCGTTTATTACATGAACGACACCTTGTCTTACTAGAACAATCACTAGTTTTATGCTTTATACTTAAGCAATTAATGCAAGCTTTGTTGTCCTTTACGCACTTGAAACGAGCAGTTGGATTTAGACCATTAAAGGCGGGGTACACTTGTAGAAATGGTCGTGTACTATATTACTGCACAGACACTTCTGTGAATTAATTTTATTAGATTCCGAGCATGTTACGTAAGATTGTGGATTAGGGACCGAGTTATTATTACTATTTCGCGCTTTATTCGACCTTTGTTTGCTGCTGTTAGTGTTAGACGGGCTAGGTGAACTAGACTGCGTATTATGAAATATTCGACACTGATCTTTGATGAACGTAATAAAACTATCTAGTGTCAAACTTTTTTAAAGCGAGTTGAAGCAACATAAAGTCGGAAAGATCTTCTAATTTTAAGTTCCTAAGAGAATTAACCGCGGTTACGAAGTTATCTATAAACAGCTGGAAATTCGAGACAGATGCGGCACCGGACAGTTTAAGATTTAAAGCTTGGTCAAAGTAGGTAGACGCTAGGACGCGCGTGTCTTGATATCTATCAAGTAGTGACTGAAATATGACCTGATAATTCTCAGCACTGGGTGTGACACCTGCAAATACGGACTGGGCCTTCGGTGACAATTTACCTATTAAATAGTACAACCTGTCAGCATCTGTCAGAGAACCATTATCGTGCACTGTAGACTTAAAACTCGCATAGAATAACGGCCAGTTTCGTATATCGCCATCAAACGAAACAATCTCGATTGGCGGTAACTTCGGCGTGCGAGCCGCGGAAACGGGCTGTGCCGAATATTTACCCTCCAATTGCGATTGTATACGCTTAATAATACAATAAAGGTCTTCGAAAGAGGTGTACGCCTGATAATTCGGTTTTTGATCAGGATTAGTAGAAAGCAATCTTGCGTTATAATCGTCTAACAACTTATGAAAATCTGTTCGAATACTATCTACTGTCATAAAATAGATGAGAAATGACTCCCTATTACTATCAGAAACGGCTGCGGTCTTTGAAAGCTCATAAATGTTTTGAATACGCTCAAATAAAATATTGCGTTTTGCTTCTAAGATTGTCACCTCTTTGTCTTCCGACACGCGTGACTTCTTTTGTTGTGACATGCTTATGTAAGTATAAGCTAGTGAGACCGAAACAAAATAAGAATATCTAAAGTACCTATTATTTTACCTAAGTACCTAGGCAACACTTTAAAGCGGTGGAATTAAAAGTTGCTTGAAATATGAGATTTACAAGGCAACTATGATAGTTCCAAAAATAATAATTGGGTAAGTAGGTAGCTACATAAAAGAATATTACCTACTGATGCGTGCGAAAACAACCATGTGACGGTTATGTGAATGGACTAGGAGTATAGCTAGGTGCTATAACTGCCTAGGTATATAGATATAACGAGGTTTTACGTATAAAACGTAAATGAATCCGACTCGTATGGATCAAAAAATGGTTCGGCGTTACACCGAAACCGAATGTTCCTAGTCGATTTGGGAAAACTATTAATATGGTGGACTGTAGGATGGCGGTTCTTCTCGACTAGGAAGTGAGGAAGTGAAAAGGTGTTGTGGTTAGAAGCCTCTTACCTTGCTCGGCAGTTCTTTTCTTCTCAGAAGGGCAGTCTCTTGGTGTCTTCGGGAATTCTGAAGCTGCTTGAATCACTCCACTACACAAATCACTTTCACTCGCGAGCGGTTTTGTTGAGTTTTGTATAAGCGGTAATAATTATATATAGCGGTGCGGATTGCGGAACGCGGCGGACATGAGTTTTCGAGCGTATAGAATCTTCCATTCTTTCTTTCGTCGCCGTTGAGCAGGGCAGCCAATAGCGAGGCGTTTTGGGAGGGGATTCATGAAAAGGATCGCTCGGATTGGCCGAGCAGCGACGAACCATTGACGTTGACATAATTAACTAGCAATGGAAAGGATAGATGGCGCTACCAATATCAAATTAAAAAATAAATGAATAAGGCGATATTAACGCCCTTGAGACGTCGTCAGCGGCTTCGCCCGCGTCATTCATACATATAAACCTTCCACTTGAATCATTCTATCTATTAAAAAAAACCGCATTAAAGTCCGTTGCGTAGTTTTTAAGATTTGAGCATACATAGGGACAGAGAGACAGAAGAGAGACTTTGACTAGGTTTTGGTTGTAGATGTCTTTCCATGATGTCCGTGATTTGTGCAAATGTTTTGTTTTTGGGCTTATCCGGTGTACATAGGTTGATCAAAAGTTCATAGTTTTCTGCTCCCATCACAGTTATCAACGTAGGTACTTGTAATTCACTGGGTATTTTGTTCACCAGGAAATATTGTTCTAAACGTTCCACGTACAATTTCCAGTCGTCGCTTTGCACCTTATATTCCGCGATTTTACCGATCGACATTTTAAAATGATTTATATGAGTTCTATACTACTCGTCGCCACTGAGAAATCTTGTAGTTGAGGTAAGTAAAACCACGACTTCGTTATATGACGTATATTCGCAGACTGAATGAACGAATTACATTTTTATAAACTAAGACACAAGTACCCACTATTAACATACATCACAGTTTTATACTATGTAGGTGAAGACTACAGCTGAAATCCGATAAAGAATAATGTACTTCTTTTATACTAAGATCATAAGTGATTCATTAAGATTCACTCGGAAATCAAAATAAAAAATCAGGTTCGAGCAGTATCTGACAGGCAATTAAAAGCCAACCATAAACCACTGCGTCATCTGTTCAAACAAAATTTATTAACTATGACTTCGCGTTCAAAATCAAATTTAATTAATTTCTGTTTACTATACTATGTTCAACAAATGACAAACATACTCCTTAGGTGGAACGTTGCGTGATTGTGGTCTAGACTTTGACACTTTAGGTCTTACATTGTTACCTGTGATCTTAGAGCGTCCGCCCCTTAATTAAATATGGTAGAAATGATTAATACAATTTCTTTGTACTGCTGACAAAGAAGATAATTAAGGCAAGTGTGAATGGGACGAAGGGGAAGACCTAGGCGGACGTTCTCTGACCAGATTGGAGACATACTAAAAAAAGGACAGGTCAGAAGTACCCTAAACAGAAGAGCATGCATGAGAACCTTGATAGGAGTGAATGAAGCAAGAGAGGTGTGTCAGGATCGTAGCAAATGGCGTTCCGTAGTCTCTGCCTACCCTTCCGGGAAACAGGCGTGAGTCTATGTATGTGTGTATGCTAGTGTATACTGGGAGATAATTTCGGTATGCTGTCTGTTTAATTGGTTGCGTGCCGTCTCCGTTTTGAAGATACGTCTCCCACATCAGAATATAATCGTGGTTCGCAAGTATTTTACAAACATTAAGATAATGTTCCAAGGAACACTCAGACTCGATATAAAATCTGCTTTTTCGAGAAATGAATAATTCGGCACACCAATTTATTTGATGGCACACAAGAACGTATATTATCTTGTATATTGTAGTTTTAATCACTTTTATTAAATACGCTTCGCTACTTACCTCCGTTTAGGCGCGTCAGGTCTCCGCATCGCTGTCACCGTGGAGAGGCTGTCGATAGCCTTGGTCACCATGGTCTGTCATGCAGCAGGAGTGCCAGCCGTATTTCAAGACACGCCAACCTCAATGACATACTGCGCCATGCTCTTGTCATCGCTGGCGTTACAGCCCAACTTAAACCTCAGGGCTTGGCACGCGACGATGGCAAAAGACCGGATGGGATGTCTTTACGGCCGTGGAAGCTAGGTAGGTCTTTGGTGACGCGACATTTGTCGATACCCTTGCGCCATCTCATCTTCCCATCGCAGCAGGTTGTGCGCGTGCTACTGCTGCTTCAGCGGAGGCCCTCAAACGGCGTAAATACGTAAATCTAGTAGGAGATTATGTATTTCAGCCGTTTGGGGTCCCTTTTAAGAGATCTCGCAAAGAGACCCGACGCCTCGGGTGACCTTTGGTTGGCACGTTTTTGGCAAAAAAGATAAGCATTGCTATACAACGAGGCAATGCTGCCATTCTTCTGGGTACGCTTCCAATTGACTGCGATGCGGATGACTTTTATGACGCCTTCTAAATTAAATTAAAATTTTCGATTCTTGTATATATCATTAAGCTTATTTCAATTTTAAGACATACTTAAATTTGCTTTTAATATTTATGTAATGGTTGATTTTGTTTGAAATAATATGTCTATCTATAATATGTATATAACTTTTATGCTATAGTATTTTTTCGCTCTGTGGCAAAGCTAATATATTGTTCGACTAGAAAGCGGACAATGGGATCCAAGGCATATAAATAAGTCTTGGATGCAATTGGGATAACGCAAGTACCATGATGATAATGATAGAGATTTTTTATCCTTTTAGTTTTAAACGTGTATGAAATATTAAGTCTCCCAATAACATAGTAAATATAATAAAGGCTCTTAAAATCCTATAACGGCTATGTTGTCGTCGGGGTTTCCGCTGAGGCAACTGCATCGATGCACTGAGTTCAGTAAATAAGAGTACGGTATATTTGGCCGTCGGTTTTAGTACATGAATACTTAGCATAAACGGAATATATTTTATTTTTGTATATATATTTTCTGGTGTATCTATATAGCTACTAAGCTGTATCTACATAGTATTATAAATCGAAAAAGGGTATTTGTTTGTCCGTCTTTTATTTTGCCATGGAGCAATGTTATGGTATGATTTTTGTGTAGAGATAGTTAGAAGGCTAGAGTGTTATCATCGCGATAAATAAACCATATTTTCCTTAGTCGCCTCTTACGGCACCTAACGACTGCTGATCGAAGGTCCTGGGTTCGATTCCCGGGACGGGTAAAAGTATTTCTGGGTTTTTCCGAATTCTCAGTAGCAGCACGGAGCACGGAGTCTGGTGATATTCCTGGTAACGGCAATAGGCTCGCCCCCTATTACGTGGAACCTAATAATCCATGGCGAAATGTGGGTGCAATATTACACCTCTGCCTACCCTTTCAGTAATACAGGCGTGAGTCTTTAAATAAATAAAATAAATTTTAGTTCACTGTCGATTGCTGTCACCAGAATTATGAATACATAATTCTAGAAATGAACAATAGTTCAATGCTGCCATAAGCCCTATTTATTTCTTAATATGTAACAACAGTCGCTTAAAATCATACTATAACATTCAAGGATCTTCTTCTTGATGTAATTCAATTCCAAAAGAAAAATCTGGCGATTTTTCTTATATAATTATGTATTCACTAATTTCATTATTTTTAGCGTCAAAATATTTTAATTAATAACAAACATATTTTAAGTTCTAAGTATAATAATATGTGTATATATAAAAATCGCTAGTTTTATTTTTGTGGTTATTACGAGTAGTAAAAACAGCTTATTAATATGAATTTGGAGATATATTTTTATTATTACCTTGAGTAGTAAATAAATAAGAGAAATATTTTTCTACAAAGCGTTTTTCGAGAAAATCTGATTTGGTGTATTATTCAGTGTCTTGTCTTAATTAACGTCAGGCATCATTCTGGAAATTTCACAAAATTTATCTGGAATTTGAAATAGTTAATTCGTTTATTTATTTACTTTATATTCACTTGAATGATCACTAGTTAAACCGTGGGCAAGAAACAAAGTTATTTGGTATTTTATTACGGCTTAGTTGTTCGACAAATTATCATTAATTTTTACGAAAGTTTAGTGATAATGTTTCTCTTAGGATTATTTCGAAGTCAGCTAAGAGTAAGGTTGTTTATAGTTAGTAAGCGAACAGGAAAAAATTAAAAGGAAAAAGCAAAAAATACCGAAAATCATTATGAGGATCCACTGGATAACTGTAAAAACGTAACCTATACAAATAAACAAGCTTATTAGAATTCCAATTACAAATATAGCGGCAAATATTTCTGAGGAGTTCCAAAGAAAACGAAACTAGGGTTTAGAAAATACATATGACTGATAAAAATAGAGGAAATGACTGACCCATTTTTGTTGATTTCAATAAAATACTACAGATAATAATTAACTTATGGATTATTCAAGTTTATGAATATCAATGATTTTTGTTGTCCTTTTCCTCTTCAAAGCATATCGAAGAAGTTGTAGAGACAGGAGTTGAAGCTGTAGCTCATGTCTAAGGGCCAAGGGTATGGTTTCTTTAATTATAATATTACTTCCCTATGTTGCGCTTATAGCGATACTTGATTTACCGTTTGTTATATGTACCTATCTATTCATATATATAATTCATGGCGAAATGTGGGTGTAATATTTACACGTCTGCCTACCTAAAATTAACCTATCTACTGAGTGGCGCAAAAGTAATGACCAATAGGTTCATTACTTTTGGTTCAGCTACAACTTCGTTTCTAAATCAGAAAACTAGAATTAGTTTTTTAAATATATATATTTTTGCCATGAAATTTATATGCATTATGATTTAAATCTGATGTCTATTCAATGTTGACCTCCAGAGTTGAAGCACATTTGAGCCCTATTTATGACATTTTCCATAACCAGCCGTAACACTTCCTGCGATATGTTTTTTTATGTCTTGGTGTATGTTTTCTTTTAAAGCTGCGAGAGTCTGTGGTTTGTTCACATACACCCGTGATTTCAAATAACCCCAAAGAAAGAAGTCTGGGCGCCACACCATACAGTTACTTTTAGTGGATGTAAAGGTGTTTGTTGAATAATGCGCGGATTTTCCAGTGCCCCAGAAACGAGTATTCTGCTTATTTACATGCCCCGAGAGATGGAAATGCGTTTCGTCACTCATAATCAATTTTGAAGAAAAATTATCCTCTTTAAGGTTGAGGCTTATGACGCGATTATTCCACGTTATTGGGGAGTAAAGCGGTCCATGATTATTTTTAGTGACTTTTACAATGACACAAGATGTCATAAAAAAAAATATAAGGCATTTTTATAGGTCATTACTTTTGTGCCAATCTGTATATATAGGTAGTAGAGAGTAAATTAAAGCAACGCTTACAATGGTCACCATTTGGATGGGTGACCGCCTGTTACGGTATTTATATCAGTGTGCTACCATGCTTTAGAGGACAGGTAAAGTCAACAATACTGCTTCCTGCTTCAGAACGTAATCAGAAACCTCAATACCCGATTTGGCCATACACTCTTAATATTTCATAAATTTCATTTAACCCTAGAAGCCCAATCATATTTCACTGGCTATAAAGCCCAATCATACCTACGCAAAACTGCCGAGTAAAAATAAAATCGCTGTGTTTTCTAGTTAACAATATTTTTTTATATTAGTTATTAAGAATACAGTTTTAATTAATAGATAATATACAATTAATGAAAATATACTCTTTATTAATTCAATCACAGTATTGATTTATTCAATATCATACATTGAATCAATCAAAACAAAAATCAACAAAAATTAAAAACTATTTTGTTTTCTTATAATTAAGTAATTATCTCAAAAATCTACTAGTTTTAATTTTTTTTCAAAAATTTAATAAATCCGTAATAATATTTTATTACTAAAATAGAAAATAACAGTCTATAAAGACAGTCTTGATGAATATCAATATTGTGTTCTCCGGATATGGCCTTTTGGCAAGCTGCGCTTTGGTCATCCGCCTTTTTTATTTGAAAAAAGTCCGCAATAGCGTTGTTTCGTTAGTTCTGGCTCATCATTAGTAATCTCTGAAGATGGCGGTACCAGATTTTTTAAAATATTTGGTATATTGTCACGTTCAGTCCTCTGCAAAGTGGGTGCCTCCAGTCGTATTTGCATCCAATGTGCCGTCAAATCTGTGCTTAATTTTTGTTGTTGACAACATTGCAACAAATTCGCGTTGGTCCTCTATTTGTACGTATAAAATTAATAGCAGAAGTCCTTCCCATCGTACGTCCCTTTATAGTTGACCATTCACGGTTATTCTTCCACGTAATGACCGCTGAGACAAGGTAAAGTGTGAAGTCGATGAAGTTACCTCAAGATTAGCCAATTCCAGAAAAGCATGGTTTTCAGGGTCCGCTTGTCTGCTGGTTTGGCTTGCATCCACAATGTGGTCGATCATCGTGTCTTTGTTATCACTCCTGACATCATCTTCATCTACACAAGCTTCTTGCTCGGAGTCAGAATCCAAGGAGAACAAGAAACCGTCATTTTCTAAAATTAAAGCTATTTTGTCCTGGTTTAGATGTCGATGGGACCCCATCTTATATTTAATCTACCAGTATAATACTATATTATGACAAATGTGTCTGAACAAGACAGATAACTCAAATAAATCACAACAAAAGATATTTGAAACAATTACAAAAGTTACGCAAAGCCCAATTATACGTCGAAATGACGTGCAACATCATCATTCCACCAGAATGGCGGCATTTACCGAGATGACGCAAACGTGTCCTGCGAGTTCCTGACGGCCACTGAGTTGGTTCGGAAGTTTAAAGCGATCCGATGGTAAACGGAAAAGATATAAAGATATTTCGCCGCGGCATACGTCAAATTGACGTAGATTGGGCTTCTAGGGTTAAGGTTATAAATTTTATCAACTTAACTTCAACCACTTGCCACATAAAAAGTAGACATTATACGTGTACCTATTTTGAGCCTATTGGAATATTTTTTGATTCATTAATCGAAGTGTTAACCGACTAGCAAATCTCTGATTCATGTTCTTAATCGATAAATGTCCCTATTATAAGGAGCGGCATGCGCTTATCTTGGCCATAAACAAAAACTCTACTGTATACTATACGAACTTAGTTTTAAAACCTTTTGGGTCTTTTCATTTAATAATTGAAAAATTAAAATTATAAAGGACACAGTTTAATTTCTAAACTCATATTTATAAAACAGGGTTATGTGTAACTAGTAAATATGTGCTTATTTCCTTATATGTTTCTCCTCCACTCTCCTCTCTCCAGTACTATAATACTTTTAAATGCAGCAAAATTTTAAAATAATAATATTCAGCACTCAAAAGGCAACCTATTTAAAATAGTTTGTTATTTATACAAACGAGTACATTGAACTATTTTGTGTTACATAAATAAAATAATCAGTTTTAAAAGACAACTCCTGCATTAGGGCTAAATCCTGTGTCGCGGGGGACTTTGCAAACATGCAACTAACGGACATAATTAACACCCAGACTCGAAACAACTACTTGTGAATTACACAAAGTTGTTGTCTCGTGTGGGGATCGAACCCACAACACTCGGCGCAGTGTCAAGCGGCGAGGCGGCCGCTTAAACCACTACGCCAATCGTGCAGTCAATTGAACGTTAATTGAATTTAAATTGCTTATTGAAGCACATGTAGAAATCGTTATGATTTAATATTCATTTTAAAACGTTTATATTTACTTGTTTAGTAACCAGGATGTAATTAATGTTATTGTTAATTGATAAACTTACTTTGTATCAGATCTGATATAAATAACTGATAGTTATTTACTGCAATACTTTATTATGAAGCTTTTTTATCAATTTCGTGTTTTAATTAAATATATCACTTACATAAATATGTAACCAGAAAGTAAGTAGAAAAATATATTACAAATAATTTAGGTAAGACCTTTTTGGACTCAAATATTATTGGTACGTATAAATTATTATCGCTTTCACATTCCAGATCCCGAAACTTCTGAGATAACTTATTTGTCGCAGTCTGCCACTATTGGAAAATCGATGCGAGTGATAGGTCTATCTTTGTGATTATAACTCTTTAATTCGGATACTGCTGTGGGATATGTGATATACAAATAATCAATTGTGCATAAATATTTATTACCATACTACGACGCTTTGAATTATCGGTGTTTGTGTATAATAATTTAATTTTTCTCACGTCTTAAGGATATCAAAAAGAAGCATCAGCGCTAAAATTTCATCAGCAGAGGTAAGTGTTTGTCCTATAACCATATTATGACGTTTAGAATTTAATAATTTTTTTATAGATTTATAGTCAGCAGCGACAGCTCTTAAACAGAAACTAGTTACCGAAAATAAATAGAAAAATGTCTATTAAGATAATTATGTCACCCTACAGTAATTGCTTAAACTCATATCATTTTACTATTAAACAGAATATATGTATTCTATACAATTTGTTAAGCATGATAAATGTTTAAAACAAATAATTTATCATTAATATACTTACTCATTGTTTAACAATGTACATGTATTTTGTACATTTAAGGCGCTGTCCTAAGCGACTGTTGTGGTAAATGAGGGGGTGAAGCAGGGGAGGTGAAGGGAGCTTAGCTCCGTCTACTGCGGGGCACCCCCCTTCATTCTCGTCGCGTGCGGCCGTATTCTGGCGACATCCGTATTCCAATATTTCAAAATCGCAAACAAAACGTTTTAGCATATTGAATTGAGATACTGATATTAAATTTTATATTACATACATCAATCTGTTTGTACAATATAGGCATAGCGCAATTTTCGTTCTCAGTGCAGCCATGAGCAAAACTGGTTTACATTCGACGTTATAGGTATTAAATGTTGACGAAAGTAGGTAAATACCTACGTGCCGTAAGATGATAAAAATAATTAAGTCAGTTCCATGTATGGAGACGCCATTATTATGTTTGTTTTGTTTTTGTATAAAAATAGTGAAGCAGTTCATAGAATACCTATATCTAATTCCATTCCTGCCAGTTTTCAAATCTGTTTTGCAATAAATTGGCTGTGACATACGGGCGGACAGACAGACAGACATTGCGAATCTATAAGGGTTCCGTTTTTACAATTTTTGGCTACGGTACCCTAAAAAACACAATACTGCTCTACTAAGCGCAAAAGCCGTATCTCAACTAAAGCGAGTTACGAGATAATTGAAGTTAAGTAAAAGTTGATTTCTTTTATTTATTTATGGATGTTTATTGTTATTATAGGTATAATTATTATGGCAAAGGTCTTGAAACCCCCCTCACCATTTTTACTTGCCGGAAATACTTGGTTTTATCTGAAAAAAAAAATCTCCAAACATCGGTGTGTATGGCACTGCCAACTTCCACATTCATCACACTAGTTTAATGAACTAAGGTTGTCGGAGCCCTGCGAAGGGCTCCTATTTTCGGATTAAGGGTCAAAAGAGAACCTAACATAACCTATTTATTTACTTATTATAGTCGCACCTAACCCAAGGCACTCGAAAGCAATGACGCACAAATTTGACATTAGCTGTCAATATGATCATTCCAAGATGGCAGTTTTGCGTTTCGTTTCACGTTTTTCACATAAAACCTAAAAATTACATTTGTAAAACTGTACTAAAGTATAAAAACTATGTTCCGTTTTGCATAATTGCCGAAGTATTTATGAAATTTTGGAAATTGTTTAAAAATATTTAGACGCAACTCCGGCAGCCAAAATTACTTTTAGGGGATTAAAACGAACTACCTTAAGCCCCTTACACTACCAATACCCTCAAATTCAGGCGACTCGTTTCGAAACCCAACCCATTATTATTTTTCAAAATAGATGAAACATCAAAAATATATGTGGATATACCTTATTCATGAGATACTGCTATGTCGCTTAGAAAATTATAGAATTAGAATTTGAGTTACTGCTTTTTCGTTAGCTCTCGTCATACATGTTTGTATGGAAAAATATAAAAAAATTCTTTCGCTTCAAATATGTGTTGTTTCAAAGAAAATAAATATTAAAAGATATTTATTTATATTCATTTATAATTTATTAACGAAATACAGAGTTTACAGCTCATCAAAAGTTAGCTGTCTGCTACAACCCGGCAGGTTTTCTTTATTCTCATCGAATGTTAAAGGCAGTGTGTGAGGTGATAAGGCTTCAATACTTATTATTTGCTGTTGTTTACAAGGCACAGTTTCATTTACTTTCCTTTTACGGCTTGGTATTGTAGAAATTTCAAGCACTGATGAAACATTTTCCTCTCCGTGATCTCGCAATGCCATCCCTTGAGCTTGACGAGAATCAAGAATTTCAGGCAACTGCCAATTCATATAAAACGCCACAAGCTTCTGCCAGAAAACATCATCTCTTTCTATAATTTCTATTTTAGTGGTATACTTTCGCCACTCCACACAGCAAATAAACACTTTTGTTTGCGTGTAACGTGGCGTTGCCCCTGAAATTGGTAATAACAATTACAATATTTGTTTAGACTAGTCAGTTCACTTTTTTATCATGTTTCCATATTTGTATTTTATTTGCTCTTATACTATTCTCCAGGCCATTCTTATAGGCAACTTTAGAACATTAAATTTCCACAATCGTGTTTGGACCTATTAATCCGTCTGGCGTGGCACCAATAATCGAATAATCCACAAGGCTCGATTGTTACATTTTCTTGCTTCGCCAGTTGTTGCAAAGCCAGTTGTTCATTTTAGATTCCATGCGCAACTGATTTTACATTGCAAATATTTTATTTGTACAAAATATTTTTTACTAAGTTGGCTTTACTGCTGTTATCTCTTCTTTTTACCACTATATATATTTTTACGCAATTCGAACCAGTCACTGCTATCCCGCTTGTAATTTTTGCTTATCACTACGGAATTCGAGTCAACTTTGTTAAAAAAATTGTTTAGCATATCTTGGCTAGCTCTTGAACAGATCGTGTTAGGAATGACTGAAGTCAAATGTGTGTAAGACGTTGCAGAACTGTTATCTTTAACTTCACTGTAATTACAATAATGATAATTAGTTACGTACTTTATTATTAAAAAAATACTATATCTTGTGTTATAGCAAACAGAGAAGTTACCTTCTTACTTATAAATGACTAGAGGACGCCAGCAGCTACGCCTGCATTTTTTTTTAATTTACCCGTTTTGGCCGATCCCGTGGGAATTTCGGGAAATCCCTTCTTAGTGCACCCTTACGGTCCCCAAGGAACGTACATGCCAAATTTCAGCTTCCTGCGCCCAATAGTTTCGGCTGTAGCGTGTCTGTCAGTCAGTCAGTAACGCAAGGATTTTATATATTAAGATTGATTTTAGAAATTAAAAAGATATTAGATGTACTGAGACATACCTAATAGTTTATGAATAATCAAAGTTTTACCCGATGTACCTAAAAAGGTTTATGTTCAAAACACAATAATACAACATTCGTTACCGCTTGTGTGCGGTTTGCGGAGCGCCATATTAGCGCTGTCATCATTATTGTTCGCCGTGGCGGCATCTTAGCGCTCCAGGCGCTCTGACAAGCTAATGAATTTGAAATATAGGTACATAAAATGATTCGATTTTATGTTATTACTCTTTCAAAAATTGAAAACTTTGGCAGCTATGTATTGTGAGAATAATTTATATAATTATATTATGCATAATCGATAATATATAAGTAACATAGTTAGTCATAAAAGACTCTTATGAAAATAATTTGTGTAAAAATATTACATATTTCATAATCACTTGGCCATGGATGAATTTCTATTTTATTACGATGCTTTCTTGTACAAATCCTTCGTAGAACTTCATTTCTCTAATTGTCCATATTTTATTCTTCTAATTATATATTTATAAGCACAGAAACAATAACACATTAAACGCAACACGAGTATAAACTTAGGTCCTAATTATATGTGCCCATAGTTACATGAAAAGCCTATTTGATTTAAAGTATTCAGTCTATAACATAAAACATGAAATTACGAACTCAAATCGGCGTATTATAATAACAAACAGGTTTACGTAAAATTTCGTGCAGCGGAGACGCAAGCGACATGACCTATCTCTCACAGGGCTCATAGTTGAATGATGAGGTCTGGGCGGGGCGTAAACTAGCAACTGATACTCTGTACACCGCTTATGCTAATAAGGTTTAAATTGCTGAAGCGTTTGATATTGATGGGATCTACCGAGCGTCAAAATCATAGACGTTTGGCAGATTTTATTTAATTTTACAAAATATACACGTATAATATGAAAATAAATAGGGTAATTCTTTAGTTCATTAGATTTCCTACAATATTATCAAAAAAAATATGACAGCTTACGATCAAAATATTGCAAACAGTGAGACGAAAGATTATTTTCTGCCTCGATTTTGTGATTTTTTTACCGTGATTCTATTTTACGTACGTGAAAAATTCTTTCAAAAGTCTTTTGTTCAGACTTTTGACTTTAAGCTCTAATTTTTACTAGTTTGTAATATGTACCGTTATGGCTAGATGCGCGACGAAAAATTAGGTGTTTCACGGCTTCTGAGGTATAACAGCGCCTTAATATTAAAGCACCTGATTTTCAGTGATGTTGTTTTTAAGAAAGCCAGTGAAAGGCATGATATACGCCAAAGAGTTTATATTTTTTTACGAACTGGTGTTTTGTATTGATTCAGGAAATCCAGAGTAAAAAAATATCCACATCGCAAGTATTTTAATGATCCAAATTGCACTTTTATTAACAGTACTTATTACAGGAATTTAAACTTTCGTGGTCATTTAAACGTATTTTAAATTGTCTTTCGGGATATATACCACATATCAATGTTTGGAGTAACCGATATTTCGGCATTGTTGCAAGCGCCATGTTCACAAATGTACTGAGGATGTTGCGGGTGGATGAATGTTACGAGCAAGTATAACGGTCTACCCGCTTTCTTACTCGTTTTTGCGTACAACAGCACTACCACTGTTTTCACTATCGCACTCTAGTCTGTACCCGATCACAATATACTACACTCACAACGTCAGCTCGCGGTTTGACTTTGTTCTTTTCACGAGTTTTACATAGTGGATGCCAGATACTCAACAGTTGAAACCCATCCTCTCTATTGAAATTTTTGCACTTTCTAATTTCAATAGCCTCCCTAACCATTCGAGGCATGTAGATCGTTCTGTCGAAAGCACCTGAGGGTTGTGTAACTCAATCCAGTGGTCGGTGCCCGAGTCTAAGAGGTGTTGAGCTATGGCCGACTTGTGTAGTTCATTATTTTGACTGCCCTGATATGTTCCACTATCCGGCAAGAGATGGGGCGTTTAGTTTGTCCTATAAAGGAACTCCCACAGCTGCAGTCAATTTTGTATACACCTGGCTTTTCTAAAGGAAGACTGTCTTTCGCCGTTCTTATATATTGTGACAGTTTCTTACTACAGTTACTCCAAACAAAGGTACGTGGTGTAGGATTTTGGGTTAATCCTAGCAATGATATGAAATGATAAGACGCTTAAATACGATTAAAACTGATATTGTGACTTATATTGTCCAAATTGTCTAAAATTACGTGATACTGATTAATGATATATGAGAACGCGCGGTATGTTGAATGACCTAAGGCGAACTGAATTAAATATTAATTAATACAATTTTACAGTACTAGAAAATGATGATGCGGCGTTTGAGGTGATTTCGCAATATAATTATGTATGTCGAGTGTGACTCGTACATGCTCCCAGGCCGGGAAGCGGTGGTTAGTCTTGATGATGAGATGTGAGTCGAGACAGGGTAATTCATATTTAATCTAGGGTGTTTCAGGGTTAGTAATGTTTACATTGTTGAAATGATAATGATTCTTAATATATATATATATATATATATATATATATATATATATATATATATATATATATATATATATATATAAAATATATAAATTTTATTCCAAGAAGTTTGGAAAACCAAATTACAATGGGATGAACCCATACCAACAGAAATAAAAAATGAATGGGACAAAATAAAACAAGATGTACACATAATAAACGATATCAAAATACCTCGATGGTTGCAAACATGTGAACACGACACCATCGAACTGCACGGGTTCAGTGACGCAAGTACGAAGGCTTACGCTTGCGTCATATATTGTAAAATAAAGAAAGGTCAGGATTCGTCTGTCGTATTAGTCGCGGGGAAAACAAAGCTGGTATCCCTGGATAAAAACACGTCATTGCCTCGGCTAGAACTCAGTGGAGCTGTTTTATTGTCAAAACTTATGGCAAAAATCAAGATATGCCTTAATGATTATCATATCAAAGTGTACGGTTGGGTCGACTCGATGGCAGTTTTAGGCTGGCTAAATGGGGATGCAGACAAGTGGAAGCCCTTTGTGGCTAACCGCGTCAAACAAGTGACTGCGGTGATGCCGTCCAATTGCTGGCGATATATCAAATCGAAGGAGAACCCCGCCGACTGTGCCAGTCGAGGTATGACCGCTTCGCAATTGAAAGAATACGAGCTTTGGTGGAACGGACCAACTTGGCTCCTCAACTACGAATCAGATCAGGAAACAGGAAATGAAAATTTTTCTACGAATTTAGAGCTCCGAAAATGTAAACAAACAAACGTTGCACTAGTCGACAACACCTTTTTGAAGAGTATAGTGGACGGATTATTAGAGAAGTATAGTTCTATTACTAAGGCTATTCGAGTCTTGGCATGGATCTATCAATTAGTGAAAAAGGAAAAAGTAGATTATTTATCAGTTGACGAATTAAAAAGGGCGAGGAATATAATTATCAAGCAAGTTCAAGCAGATGAATTTTATGAAGAGTTAGCATGTTTGCGTGAAGGGCAAACTTTAAGAAAAAATAGCAAAATATTAAGTCTAAACCCTATATTAGATAGCGACGGTCTACTACGGGTAGGAGGTAGAATATGCCAACATAGATCCAGACATGAAACATCCGTTGATCATTCCGAGTAACCGATTAGCAGAGCTCCTCATAGATCAAGCGCACAAAACAACTTTCCATGGGGGAGCTAAAGTAACAACATCATTTATCCGACAAAAATACTGGTTGATTGGCGGCAATAGAGCCGTCAAAAAGAGACTACGTCAGTGCGTTACGTGTAGGAGACATAGCCCTCGAAAAATAAATCAAATTATGGGAGATCTACCATCGGCAAGAGTAAACCCATCGCGGCCATTTTACCATTCAGGGGTTGACTATACAGGATTTTTACATAAAGGCTAGCAAGGGTCGTGGTGTAAAAACGACGAAGGGCTACGTAGCGATATTTATTTGCATGGCCACTAAAGCGGTGCATTTAGAGCTAGTCTCTGACATGACTTCGTCAACGTTTTTCGCCGCTCTTCGTAGACTAGCCGCTAGGCGCGGTGTCCCAGGGCACATGTACAGTGATCAAGGCAGCAACTTTATCGGTGCGAATAAAGTATTACAGACAGAACTTGAACAGATCAGAGAATCTATAAATCAATCAGAATGTAAAGCAGAGGTAGCAAAATTGGGTATAAACTGGCACTTCAATGCCCCGTCGTGGCCATCGGCGGGCGGTTTATGGGAGGCCGCCGTCAAAAGCATGAAGTACCACCTCAACCGAGTTATAGGAGAGCAGCGGCTCACATATGAGGAATTCAATACCATACTTGCACAAATAGAAGGATTTCTAAATTCAAGACCACTATGTTTATTATCAGACGATCCCGAGGAAATGGATTTCCTTACACCATCTCACTTTTTGGGTAACGGACCATTACTGACAATTTACGAAACGGAGAAGGATTTGAGAACGAGATGGCATTTAGTACAAAAGATTGTAAGCGACTTATGGGAGCGATGGCGCCGCGAATATCTCACTCAACTGTCAACAAGGACTAAGTGGCGACAGCCAAAAGAAAATATCAAGATTGGCGACGTAGTTGTTATCCAAGACGACAACCTACCGCCCGGCAAGTGGGCGCTCGGGAAGGTCGTGCAGCTGCATCCGGGACGCGACAACTATGTTAGAGTCGTAACACTCAAAACGAAAAACGGATTTATGAAGCGTCCTATTGTCAAGCTGTCTATATTACTACCAACTCCAAGCGATGAACAAAAACAACAGGATCAAAATCAGCAAGGAAATCAAGAAACAAAATCGCCGAAACGGCCTAGTAACAAGCCTGTTAGTTTCACTAAAGTGGCTCTATCTATATTATTATTATTCACGGTCATCGCCCCTTCACAGCAAGCCGTATATAGCAACATGCCATTACAAAACAATAACAGTATTTATTTTGATCCTATTACCAACATGCATTTAATACGCGATCACTGGCGCCTTGTTGTGTATTATGATACCCATCCTTACGAAGAAGGAAACACGACTCTACGAAAGTACATCGAATATTTGGAGATACTATGCCCTAAAATAAAAACGGAATCACATTGCGCAGCAATTATATTACAGTTACAACACGGCTATAGGGAACTGCAACATAATAACAATATTTTAATGAATTATCAAA